>JAZHYW010015083.1:0-33658 GCA_037355805.1 Ixodes ricinus
AACCGGTTACCGTTATATTTTTTTCTGGTTCAGTTCCGGTTCAGTTCCAAGATGGCGGCGAAGATTTCCGGTTCGGTTCAGTTCCGGTTCGGCTAAAAATAACGGTTCTGTTCCGGTTTTCGGTTCGGTTCCGTTCCGGTTCGACACTCTGCTCAAAAGTGCCTTAACTCAGTCCTGCTCCCACTACGTTCAATAAAGCCCCTCCTTCCAAATGTCGGGGTTGGGTGCCTCAGGGTATAATTTAAGCGTTAGATTAGGTGTGTTGCAACATGTTCTGGTAGTTTAAACAAAAGCACAGAGCTTTGAAAGAAGCCTGATAAGTGGATATGTTGGCCCTTCTTTCATGGTGTCTCACACAACCTGACAAAATTAATAGAAAGTCATGGTGTACGAGTTGTTTTTAAAATTATTTCAAATTAAGTAGGGTGACTCCTTTTTAGGAAGGCAATCAAGTTTTCCCGAAAAAAACAAATATGTGGCTACAACTTGTGAGAGTGCAGTAGTATTCGAGATACCAATGGGCTGTCGGTTCTCGTACGTGGGTAAAACCGGCAGCGGCCGATTTTACCCAGGATGACAAAGAAGAAGACTGTTGTGTAAGTAATAGACAGCGGTATGCTGAGCTGGTTTTGAGACGGTGGTGTGTATGTCCCTTTTGTTTCCTTGTCTCAAGCTTTTATTTCTTAATTTTATACAGCGTGCTGATAAGATTGCCAGAACTCCATTTTCTGCTGTTCACCAGTACCATAAGGATGTTACTTTAACGCCGTTAGCGTGTTTACCATAGGACATGTTGATTTACACACGTAATGGTGTCAAATGACTTAGTGTATAGCTTCATTATTACACACACGGGTTCAGGTTGAGTCAAGATGGCTTTCAATCGAAGCTCGATTGTGTTTTAGCCTCTGGCTTCCAGTTCCTCTAGAAGCTCCTAACATAGTGACTCTACCGCTGTATTTTTATAGTTTCCAAGGTCGACACTCGGAAGAGGCGCGCGTCTGTTAAATAAAAGAACTGGCAACAACGAGTAGACGCCGAAATGGGGGGGGGGGTTACTGCACCGCGGCCACCACAGAAGGAGAGCCAATGAATAACAGAAGCCCATTCAGGTGAATGCATGGCCGCGGCGGGCACAGTAAACCATTGTGTGCATGCTAATTAGGTTGGCGGAACGCTTTGTTGCACCGCGCGAACCACTGATGCCTTAGCTTAGTATTCGCGGCGGCGCTGACCCGGGAGATAACCGAGATAAATGGCGTGTGCAGGAGCGAGACGGGAAGAAAGATTGATGGGGTGCGTCTCAAAGTAGAAAAAAGTCTCTCCGGAGAGTTTCGTCGGAGAGTAGGTGAGTGCGCGAAAAGGAGAGAACTAGGGTAAGGAGGGCGGAATGGCGTCAGCAGAGTCAATCGAATAGCCAACTACATTTCGGGCCTTCTCGCGTGTCGCACTAGTCGGCGAAGTGTCTCTCATTAGCGACTTGGTCGTATTAGAGTCCCTCTACAGGGAGGAGTAACGACAACCTTTGAAACGTATCACTTGCTCTCTTGAGACCATCATGGCGGCGCTACCGTCGATGTGCGAGTGCGATGGAGCAAAAGGAAGAAATAAGGATAAAAGAGTGAGCACAACGGAGGGGTAGGGACGAGAAATGTTTGTGCCGTCACAGCGCAGTGTACGCTGTAGATGTTCATGTCTCTATACACCAGCTTAACTCTCTAACGTGACGTGGCTGCGGTGGCGTCTGCTGTCGGTACTGCGCATGCGCAGACGCTCAATCTCACGCGAATCTGGTTTCTCCGCAAGCGCAGTGCCCACACCTGGTGTGGGCATGAGCGGGCTTGTTTGTAAACAACGTGTTGGTCTATACTTCGGTCCTCATTGAGTCCGAGCCTAAGACGACGCTACAATCATGTGGAGCCAATCAAAGAGCGCCGAAAAGCATGGCCATGGCACCCGTCGCCCTTGTGCGTTTCTTATCACCGGCTAAATTAGAGTCACTGCATGGGTTCTCAGAGTAACGAAACTCCGAAGGTTCGTTTTAGAACCGCGGCGCGGCGTTGAAACCGAAACCATGGCGCCGCCATCTTGGGTCCACGCGGGTATGAAGGCAATAGTGACATGCGTTGGAGCGTGTTGAAAGTGCTTTATTTAAACTGGTCGATGGGCTACACAAAAGCTTCTGTGGTGCTGTCCGTAGCTTCTGTATATAATTAACAATACATTATATAATTTGTTCTCTGACCCTTTTTTGCTTGGTTGCGATGACAAGTCCAGCGCCGGGAATCGTAGAAACTGCTCTCTGTTTGAGGAGCTTTCTGCCATCGGCTCTGTGCGTTTCGAATTGAGACTCTTAGAAGTGATCCTAGAAGTCATTGTAATAAAAAGACGCAGCATGCTGAGGCAATCTGAACGGAAAACACTGCGATCTAGATGCTATTCAGAACCATTTCACGAAACTACGAAAGTAGCGAGAATATAAACTGTATGAAAGCAATTTTTCCCAGAGTCACAAGGACCCGCTTTCGCTCGGTCCGTCACTCCAAGAGGCAACCGCATGCACGCGACTAAGTTTCCTACAAATCTAAAATTGAGCGACGCGATATGCGACAGCGAGAGGTCTGACCCAACATAGCCCGTCGCTTCCGAAATCGCAAGAGCGTCGCTCGTGCGAATCCGAACAGAGCTGACGCCTGTTCGACTGCGAGGCAACGAGCAATACGCGGAATGAACCAGCTGTAATCGGCACTCGCCCCACAAAGCTTGCTAGTTGCAGTGGGCTCGAAATCTTTCCGTTTTACTATGGCCAGCCAAGCCTTCTTCCTCCGTCTTGCAGTTGCGTTCTTTCCAAGTGGGATCCAAGAGAGTCTCTTTCCATCCTCCGACCTGCTGCTGCACCCAAAAGCGCAACATGCAGGCAATGTGCCACTAAGTACACAACCGCCTTGCTTTTGACGTCGGTAACCGCGTGGAAAAGACTGCGTGCAGCAGAGCGTGCGTGGGTGCAGCTGTTTGCTGGACCCTGGATGGTGGCGATTAGAGCAACTTGAAGCGCTCATAAAGGTGAGTCTAGCGGTGCTTGTGTCACGTGATCACTACCGTCCAATGATGTTCACCAAGCCAAGATGATCGGCTAGAGTGAGTATGTTGTCGGCAAAACGCAAAAAGAAAAGGAATGCGTTACTTTGGGAACCAATGCAGTGAATCTAGGCTTAATCAATCACGCTCAGAGAAGCGCAGGATCACTGACCATTTACTGGCGGGATATGGTTCAATCAGTGATACCAAACGCACGAAGACGGTTAGGATTCGGGTGAGAATGCACTTTTGGCGCTGTTTCCTCGACTCCGTCCGATCGTGGCGTTGGCTCCGGTCAGACAGGGTGTGAAACGTGGTAGAAACAAGTAACGCCGAAAGCGCAACCTCGCAGCTTGGCTTTCGTCATCGTCATCTTTCTTTTGAGAGTATTTTTCACGGCTCATTCAATTGCAAGCGGATAGTATTGTACACCTTGATAGTGCGCTTTTAGTTTGTGCGTGTGTTTGTGTTTGCGTGTCTTGCACGCCCCGGCCCTGCTCTCACTCAAGTCGAAACCGAGGATAGACCGTTCCATCGCTTATCAGCGGGGCGAAAAACGTTGAGTCACTGAGCGGTGGGCGCATGCGCAGCGTCCAATATACCGCATAGCAGATCAATAGCGCATGCTCAGGAGGCGTTTCACAGCCCAGCAGACAAAGATGACAGCGAGGAGCAAAAGGCGACTTTTGCAAAGGAAGAACGATTGCTATTCTGGGGAGAAAGAGCAAAAAGCAACCGGCCGGTTCGAGCCCCCGGTGTTCTCTCTGTCTCCTTTCATTTCTTGTATCCGTTGTTGGGCTCTGCGTGTGCATGGGATACTACAGATATGCCCCCCCCCCCCCCTCCGCCCTTTTCATTTGGGGCAATTTATGACGGATTTGATTAATCGTTCCAACGAACTTCCTTTTGTCGGTGTATTTGGTTTTCAGGTGAGGTGTCGAGATGGGCAGGCTTGAAGCACTGTATGGATACTGCATCGTCTTGTCCGTTGATTCGGATGACGAATGTATTAGTTCGCCTGTATATCTCAGGATATGGCCCTTGATATTGAGGACGTGACGGTTTTCTGGGGTTGTTTTGACGGACGAAGGCGTGCGTAGTAGTTGTTATGTGTTCTGTCACGTAAGGTGACTTCATTTGACCTGCCCGAGTTGGAGTGGGCCGAAGATTCTCGAAGACTTGCTGCAGAGTTTCGGTGCAATCTTCATGTCTTATGGAAGTAGTTGTGTCGGCCTCAAAGAAGTCCGATGATAATCGGAGTTGAGTGCCGTACACGATATAGGCGGTAGAACACCCAAGGTCTTCTTGAGAGCTGTGCGGAAGCCATGTAGCACGATTGGTTCTTGAAAGACCCACTCGTTCGGGTTCCCGTGTGCCGTCAGAGCCTATTTTAGGTGACGATGAAAACGTTCCACCAGACCGTTTGACTGGGGATGGTAGGCAGTGATCCTCTGCCTGTTCGTTCCAAGGATGCGGTTGAGTTCTGCAAAGAGCGATGACTCCAATTGTCGACCTCGGTCTTTGACGATCTCGGAAGGACATCTGAATATGGATACCCACGTCGAGATGACGGCGATGGCGACAGTGGAGGCAGTGATGTCAGGTAATGGTGTCGCCTCTGGCAATCTCCCGAATCGGTCAATGCGGGTAAAGAGTTACCGCAGTCCTGCGACGATGGAAGAGGCCCGACCAGGTCCAGATTAACTTTGTCAAATCAGGCATCGGGTTGGAGAAAGGTCCTTGTCGGGGACACAAGTTTCCGATGTAGCTTGGCCTGCTGACAGATAATGAAGGAGCATGCCCAGTCCCGGACGTCTGCTTGATGCAAGGTCATACATACCCGCTCGTACTGAGCTTCTGTGTTGCCCGGCCGCCCGGGTGTGACAGGCTGTGAGTGGTGTCGAAGAATTTTCGACGTAGAGGGGCAGGGACAAACGGCCGCGGCTTTCCAGTTTTCATATCGCAGGTGTCGGTGATGTTTCAAGGAAAGGTGACGTCCTTCAACTTCAGAGAGGATGACACGCGTAACGTTTCGAGTTTCAGACGTGCGAGTTCCGCGGGGTCCGGGAGCAGTGGATCGCGAAACGGCGTCAATGGGGTTTAGGACGTCGGCAGGCACGTTGACCACACCTCTGACGCGTCGGATGTCAGTGATAAATTCTGACAAAAAGGTCAGCTGACGTATTTCCCGTGGTGAGTAGTGATATCCGGCGTTAGAATTGGCATTGACACAGGGGCTTATGATTTGTTCATATGGTAAATGGTCGTCTTTCAACAAAGTGTCGGAAGTGGCGAACAGCCAATTATTAAGCCAGGCACTCACGACCAAGCACGCGCTGTAACGCGTTTCTGCGGGCTTCAGCTTCTTTGAAAAGAAGACGAGTGGTGGCCACTGGGTGTCGATGCGTAGTGATCAGCTCCGACGGCGGTAGCAGAGTCGCCCGCCATAATCGAAGTCGGAGCGTTGTGCATCGGATGCTACAGAAGGCTGGTCTGAGCCAACGCTCATTTCGCTTCAGATAGGCCTTGCTCAGCTGCTTCAGTCCAAGGAAGAGTAAAGCAGACAGTCGCACTCTGGCCGAAGAAAAGGTTAATTGGTTGAAGGAGCTTGGCACAGTGCGGAATAAAGCGTCTGTAAAAGTTGATGAGACCAATGAGCTGGCGGATCTTGGTGAGTGACGTTAGTCGTGGCAAGTCTTGTATAGTGCTGACTTTAGCAGGCAGAGGTCGAATGCTCGAGCTATCAAGACGGTGGCCAACAAAGTCCAGTTCGGGCCCACCAAACTCGCTCTTCGTGGCGTTGATAGCGATGCCATGTTTGGCAAGTCGTTCAAAGAGAACTTGAAGGTGTGCAGCGTGCTCGTCTGGGGATGAGCTCGCGACCAGTAGATCGTCGATGTACGCGAAGACAAAGGGCAAACCCTGCGTCACAGCGTCAATGAATCGTTGAAACGAGTGCTCCTCATTACTAAGGCCAAAAGGCATGCGGAGGAATTCAAATAGGCCAAAAGCCGTAGTGACAGTTGTTTTGGGGATGTCTTCTTCGGCTCCCGGAATTCGAGGCTAAGCTTGGGTAAGGTCAATTTTCAAAAAAATTGTAGAGCCTCGAAGATTGACGGTAAAATCCTGGATGTTGGGGAGCGGGTACCTGTCTAGAACGGTGTTTTTGTTCAAAGCGCGGCAATCTCCGCATGATCGCCAATCCCCGTTGTTTTTGGATACCATCTGGATCGGAGATGCCCACCGCTGGAAGATTGTCGTATTATCCCTAGCTCGAGCATGTGGTCGAATTCTGCTCAAGCAGTTTGGAGCTTCTCCGGAGCTAGACGACGTGGGTGGAAGAGAACTGGTGGGCCTGTTGTGTGCATGTGATGTGTGACTTCATGTTCAACAGACTTCGTCCAGTCAAGAGGCCGTGTTAGGGAGGGAAACTCACAGAGTTGATGCTTGTAAGGTGCCTTGCTCTTCAGAACAAATGCAATACGGAGAGCAAGTGTTCAAAAGTGAGTCTTTGGCGCATCGGAACGCAAAGAGAGGCACGCCAATCAAAGAGAAACAGATAGAACGCGTAGATATCTCACGATGACGAGGCAGCCAGGATCGCGCCACCAATGATTCAGATCCGAGGGAAAGAAGCGCACGTGGGCGCATTTGGTTTGGAGGGTAAACAAACGCACAAGGTGCGCAAAAAGCAGAACGGACTTGCAGGCCGTATGGCCGCCGGCCGGGTGCTGCCATCTTTGTTTATTGAAATGTGTATTTCTGAACGTATGCAGTAGCCTTATCCTGGGGATTATCAGACACCGCGCATGCGTCCACAGCGCAGTGACTTGGGATTTTACGCCTAGGTGATTAAGGCTAGCCAGTATGGTGTATACTGGGACATAACACAAAATACCCGGTGTCTTCAATAGCGGCCAGGCTCTTTAAATCGACCGCAGAAATCGGCTTTTAACCAATTGCGCTACGATTTTGTGCAGCCTTGCCTACATGTGATTCATCTTTTCTATAAAATTGCAAAGAGCAAATCTTACCCGAGGAAAAAGTAAAAGAAAAAGGCTAACTTCTACGAAATCGCAGCGATTCCACCGGTCTTAAACAATAGGGCGCCCTATGGGGCTTGAAGACCGGTGGCTTCGCTACGTTTTCATAAGAGTTAAGCCTTATTATTTTTTTACTTTTTCCTCAGGTAAGTTTGATACTTGCGAACTTTTATAGAAAAAATGCACCACCTGTGGGCAACGTTGCACAAAATCGTAACGCGATAGGTTAAGAAACCGATTTTTTCTGTTGATTTAAAGAGCCTGGCCGCTATAGAAGATACCCGGTACAACTTACAAAAAAAAAAGTAAAGAAAGAGAAACTGTAGGCTTGTTTTTTCGTGTATATTAAACGCCGCAATACGAAAACAGAAAAGCCCTTTCAACCTGCAACCGAGAATGTGTCACGAACAAAAACACTCGGTAAAGCGGTGACCGCATTTTCTATGAAGTTCAGCAAAGTGGGAGGTCACGCGCGTGCATGTGAAGCCAACTTGATTAGGGAACGGGTAAAGTGTCAGATCAAGTGTCAGGTTCTTCTCTTCGGCTTTGCGCCGAAAGAGAAACAAAACAAAACAAAAATATGTTGAGAGGGTCCGTGACCGCACAAAATATATTCGCAAAGTGAAATACAGAGCTGGGAAAGTAGATCGTCCCAAGCTTCACTGAAGTTGCCACGTTCTTAATGCCCAAGGAAATGCGCCAAAAGCGTTAAAGATTGGGAAGTGGTCAAAGACATTGGACAGTTTCCTTCAGACATGTACATGTCACTGAAATAAAGCAGCTAAATACCATTACTTGTTAATCACTCAAAAAGGAACTAAGTATGCCGCTCGCTATTGCGATACAAAAGAAATGCGTTACCTCAGCTTGAAAGTAACTCGGATTGTTCTCGTTATTCTCAATATGTCGCTTTTCTTTTCCGAAGCAGTAGCCGCTTCCAACACAGTCGACCTTCATGAAGTCCAAACTCCAGGAAGCCACAGATTTTAGTTTGAAATATCGGAAGCATTAATTATCATAAAGTAATCGAAACTATGATGAGAGGAAATGTAGCGATATACTATAGGAAAAGCGACACACACCAAGCAGATGTTTCAAGTTTCCCTCACAAAGCCCTCTTTTTATAAGCAGGCACACATATAAAACATTGGGAAAGTTCGAAGCGAATAGTGGTTTTGGTAGAGAATATTTTATAATCGAATGTCGAATAAATTCTCTAAGCCTTTTATTACCGTTCTACATTGCCCTAAACAAAAATTCAGCTGAACTCGTGAAGATTGTTTTCAACCTCCCACTTGCGCACTTCTAAGCTCAGTAAGTTTTGATATAACTATATCTATAAACTGTGGCCTCAGAAAATCCAATGCCTACTTGGGGTAGCATGCAACTGACAGATTTGACTTAAAATTAAACATAAAGAGACACCCTCTATCCTAATCGAGGTAATTTATAAATCTGCTTGCTTTATGCAAATATCACTTCTATAATCTCAAGATAAACCCCATCAGAAAAAAAAGCACGAATAATGAAAGCAGATATGTCAGGACAGTACTGCTTGCATAATGGTGAAGGGTTAGTCGTACCGAGTGCGCCGCTTCGCACCAAGCACCTCGTTTACTGCGGCAAAGCAATGCCCGCTAGCTTCGCGGATATAGCTTTCCGCAGTACACAGCTCCTCGGTGAGAAGCGTACTCAACGGGGCTGACTCGGCCGCGATGAACAAATGGTATGAATTAAGCAGAACCAATGTTTGTATTAATCGGTTTATGAATGCATTGAAAACATAGGGGGCAACCGAAAGTTTTTAATTCATTTGAATTAACGGGAAGTTCAAAATATTTGAGTTTGAATTATCGCGAGTCTATTTGTCGTCGTTTATAATTCCTTGTGTTTTAACACTTGAATTTGAGGATAACTGTGACATACCTTGTACGCATCTTTTTATGGTCTACAAGCGTATTCTGGTCGTGCAAATTACAGGCGTGAGCTGAGGTGAGAACCAGGTTGAGTACTTGTATTGTACAGGTTTCCCTCCAGAAATAACTAAATACTATTAGTTTTTTCTTATCTTAAAAAAGAAAGAAAAAAAAACAGGTCGTCACGTTTTCACGGAAAAGTAAATTGATAGAATTAACTCGTGACGTACAGGTCTGGTTTCCCTCAAGAAAATAATTATGAGTTTTGGAGAATCACGATGTTCGGAAACAAAAAGGAAGCCCCATTTGAAAACAGCAGTCGAGGCTGCTTTGTTTCTTGGGTGCCTCTTGTGCAAATCTGAGTCCGGGACAAATTAACATGTGCAGCATGAGTGACCTCTGCAAGCAAGTTGATTCAGCCGATTTTTTTCGTAAAAAAATATATTTGCTTTTAGCACTACTAAAGGGCCTGAAGGAAAGCGTGGCACTGCAAGTTAGTAATTCTGAGCGAGTATGAATTGCGGTCTAATCCATTAAACACGTGATAGCGTAATATGATGAGGTACGGTTGGGAGAGCCTTGATGAAAAGCAATAGAACATAAGTATACTGATTTCGTTCTTTGAAAGCAGAAACGTACACTTGACGCACGGTTTTAGCATATCTTCGGTACATAATGTATTTTATTAATGTTCTTTTAGTGGACTCATATTTTTAGTGGTGCAACCCGTGCGTTGACCCAGTCTTGCCACTGAGGCGCGCATACCAAAATGTATATATATAGTATAATACTTTGAATTAATTAATTAGGGCGAGGACCTAAGTTTTCGCGAATCGCCTACAATTCGCGAAAAATAGGTGCTGCGAACAATTCTGGTAAAATGTAAACACATTGGAATTTATATTGAGATCCCACCGCTTCGCGAAAATTAGAACCCGAAAATTATTAAAAAACTTGAGCCTTGACCTAAATCTCGAAATATTGAGCCCGCGAAAAATAAGTCGTTTAGAGAATACCAACGGTAATCCTAAAAATGTATGTATACTTTCTGTGAAGTGTTTTACAAAAGTACAAAATTAGTATACTTTTAAGACATAACTTCTTACCTTGGGTTTAGAAAAAGGTAGTCAGCTTGCAGCTGAAAGGCATGCTAATACAAAAAAGACGCAGTTTTGCTGGTCACTTTTTACTATTTCGGTAACATGAGAAAGTTTAAAGACAGAATAGGCCTGGAAGCGAAATAAACTCTGTTTTATTCCTAACCTGCACTTCCTCAATATTGAGTGTCTGGTTCTTTTTTTTTTTTTTTCGCTCAACGGTGAAGAGGACGTTAACAGCTTGTTATTACATCAGATCCTACGATGCAAATTTAGCAAACGTCCTTTATTTTTCCCGCTGTTCCGTCCTTGCTTTTACGTTTTCTGATGCGGTTGACTGAAGCGTCACACAGCCGTTGTCCTCGTTTTTCTGTGAGACGGAATGATACGGCTTGCAGAACGTTATTGATAAATTTGTTTTGTTAGTATTTTTTATTTGTGATATCTTGTTGATTTGTGTAAGATTGATTAGGTTGATTGTGTGTACTAAATAAAAATGCCTTTATTTTGCTTTGCTTACTATATTTGTTCGAGGGCTTAAGTTCTGATTGTACTTAATGCAAAAGATTAATATGTGAATTTGATGTAGCCTTTTCTAGTCTTCCCTTTACCCCTCCCCGTCCCTCCTCTCTGCAATATTGCCTCTGGCGCGGCTGGGTGTTCCTCCAATAAGTAAATAAATAAAAGAAACAGTCACGCACTCAAGCTAAATAACTGATTTGCGGATGTTCTAAACGCACAGTACGAGGACAAGAAAGGAACGCCGGTTTAATCAGGGCAAGAGAAGCAGATGCACAATTGAGGAGCGCATACAGACGGCCAGCAAACTATAAAACACTGAGCGAAGACGTCATCGACAATCTCGAAGCAATACACGCACCGCAGTTTTGCCTGTCGCAACGGTTTACGCGGGCAATGCACATTCCAGTCAGTCGTACACCATTTTCCGGAGTCATTACGATGTGGGCCTCTTTGCTTCTTTTCCATCGACCAAGACAGTAAAAGAGGTCCGGCCCTGCCTTGTTTTCTCCCTGCTTCGTACCAGCCCGACGATGGGCCGCATAGAGGACGCCACGAGCCGTCCAAGCCAATCCGACATCGTGTGAGTGTCACGTGACCTACGAGAGGGGCGGAGCCACGCGCGGGAACCTAGGCACGTGATACTTTGGCAACGCTTGATTGGCTGGTACAGCTCGTAGCGTCTACTGCGGTCCATCGTAGGGTAGAAACGGTGTACTGCATTGCGGCGGCCACCTTCGGCGGCAACGGCGCCAATATCCAGTATATGAAGCGAAAAAAGCAAGCACACACACACACACAGAAAGAAAAGGAGAATAGTCTTGTCCGTGATTACACTTGCGGTGCTTTCTGAAAGGACCCACGGGTCCTGGAGTTGTGCGCCTCAAGCTAAAATGACTTGGCAAAGCAAAAGCATGCCTGGAAAAAATAAGGGCGGTGCTATTGGGAAGTGTGCGTCATTGGGAAACCAAAGAAAGGAACGAACGGTACACCGCCGTTTTCATTTTAGCCGGCGATAAACTGACGGCCCTTTCCGAATTCTCGTTTTGTTTATGTCAAAGCGGATATACGGTGCCCAAGTTCGCCTGCTTTTCCCGCACCCTTTCGCTACCCGTTAAATGCGTCCACGGGCTTTTGTTTTACGTCGACCTCAACTATAATGACGGTGCGCGCTTAGCTACCTCCGTCATCGCGCGCCCCTCCGCGTTCCCTATGCTGCGCTTAGATTGGCGTGCCCCTCCTTGCCTTCGGGTGCGCCAAAGACCCGTTTTTCGATCACTTGCTCGCCGTACCATTTCCTCAAAATTTGGGCTGGCCGACTAGAAAACTACAAATAAAGGCCGACTCCGAAATCGAAAAATGTATAACGCAGAGACAATCCGCCATTTTAAAAGTAACTGGAGCCGCCTGGCAGAAAACGGGGTTCGAGGATTTCTGCGGGGATGAAACAACGCGAGGATCACGAAGGAGAGGGAAGAAGCGTCTTTTGAGCGAACTTGGGGGCCAAAAACGCAAGCGTCAGTAGGAACAAAGAGACCTCGGGGAGCCTAATCTATAGCAGGTAACAGGTAAAAGCCCATCCACACTCTGCGATCGAGAGACCGAGAGACACTCAACCGGCTTTAAGCCTTCGCGATCTCTTAGACCAGCTCGGCTGCAGCGGAGCTGGTCCTGAGAGATCACAAGAGGCTTAAAACCGGTTTGTCTCTCTGGTCGAACTCGGTCACCAGAGTGTGAACGGGCTCAAGAGTTCAGGAAGCCCCTCCACCCTGAACAATCGTCTTCTGCCGGGGAAGAATCGTCTTCCGGGACGAAAACCGGTTTCCATGTTTCCTTTCCTCCTCGCCCTTTCTCTCCACAGGAGCGGGTCTCTGAGCTACTCCCCGCACGCAGAAAGGAGGAAGGTCTCCTCTATCTTGAATGGGAAGAAGGAATGCAGGAAGAGTTTCGTCCTTTCTGACAGCTCGTCGGCTTTTAGGTGGAGCGAACGCTGGAGAAAAAGTCGCCTCTTCCCCATCGCTCTGCTAAAATGGAAAGAGGTGGGAGGAGCTTTCTCCTGAACGTTTAACCGGTCACCAGCTTTGAATCAACGAAGATTAGTATAGACAACAAGACCTTGCTTGCCCGGTCGAGGGAGTGCCCGCGCTCGCTTGAGCACGTGTTCACGCATTTTCACTGCAGAACCTCCTGAACCGGTAGCTTCCTCAAATGGTTCATTCATCTTCTTCAGGCGTCTATTTTTTGCGATGCAAAAATATTCCAGAAGCCGCCTGAAGACACGATGAGAGGAACAAGAAAAACGTCTCGAAGTGACAAAAGGAACAGTTTATTATAACGTTTCGACTCCCATGCGCCGGGCATCGTCAGTAAACCAAGGAGCAATGGGAGTAGCACGGGAGTGTTGAAATATTTAGGTTTAAAGTTTTGTGTAGACGTCCTGCAGGCTGCCACGGGTTTTGTTCGCGCGCGATGAGCCACCCTAGTATAAAGTAGGTTTCAAGTACCTTTTCTGGTCCCCAACTTCCTCTCCTTGGCAAAGATCGACGAATTTCTAAAGCACAAGGCGTTTTGTCCCGTGATCCATGCGATGCCACGCGAATGTTGCTATGCTCCGACATTCCGTGCACCGAATTTAACTTCCGATGCGTACGTTAGAAAAGACCTCGAACAGACTCTTTTGTCGGGACTCAGGGTCATCACGCCTGCTTTTTCCTGCCCTCGTAGTCAGTCACAAGTACAGCCGGGGTCAATGGTTTCCAAGAAATAAAATTATTAGTGTAGCCGGTTTTCGCGCAGGTGGCGTTGCGTGTCGCCCCCTATAGTCACTGACTGCTTGACAGACGCAGAGCGTGGCTTCTGGTGTTCCCTCTTTCTCCTTCGCGATTGGCTCTTCGATGTCCTTATTGTCTAACGCCGTAACCCCATTGGCTGCTTGGCACTCCCCACGCTCTGCGTTTCATGAGCTGTCAGTGACCCTATTGTCGACTCAAGCGAAATCGACGCCGCGTAGCGGCAACGCCGAGAAGCTCAAAAGAGGAGGTCGTTTCGACTCTATCGTCAGTGCTATCGCTACATGCATGGTTCTCGTAGGCATCATAGAAACAAACATCGCTTCCAGTAATTATTCTTATGCTTCCGCCGTGCCATTCCTAGGCACTGACTAGAAGAAGGTTTCTACCGCTCGATAAATCTCTTTGCTTTCATATGTCACACCGACTTTACGCTGCAGTGCAAAGCACTTATGTCGGCCCGCCTGCTGAACGACGAAAAGGACCTCCTTTCGTCCGCCATTTTGCCCGTCCAGCGCGCCCTCTATAGTTCGTTGGAGACGCGATTAGTGGACGTTATGGTGAATCGTGCTGCCAACTTGTCTACGGTTCTTTTTGAAGAGGGGTGCGAGGGGAGGAGGTACTCTTAGTATGGGAAAAGGTGTTGAAATCATCTAGTTTCAAGCTACAGTCCGAGTATCCTGGCACTGGTAAAATAAAATAATAATTATGTGAATTGCTCGCGTGTACAGGCCGAAGCGCGGATCGCGGCAGCGGTCACAATTCGCGTCGTCAAATGTTCAGTCGTAGTTCATTGACCAAGTTATATTTCTACAGGGTACAGACCCAGGTCGCTGTATTTGCGGTTTTTATGGACAAGAATATAGTCAGTTTGTTTTCGATGTTTCGTTCATCGAAAATCACAGCGCGCTGTTAACAGGAATATATGCCTCACTCAATGGCAGCGGTGCGAAGTAGCGCGGCGTCGATGTCCATCCTGGTACAGATGCTGGTCATCAATATGGTTACACTTTACGGTGACTCATGGAATTTTTGGTGGGAATTACTATGAATAAGTGTCCTGAAAGTATAGGTAGTGTTAGGAAGAGTGAGTGGAAATTAAATAAAATGTACTTGGAAGGGGCAGGGGGTGGTTAAAGTGACAACGCGGGTGATAAATATTACTCAATTGTGGTCTAGCAAGAATCTCGTTTAATTTTCGAAGGCTAGCACAGCTGCTCTTGACATCACAGATGATTTTGACTGTCCGTGGTTTTCTACATGTAACGACAGCTTTGTCTACCAATATAAAAATCCAAGAACTCTTGAAACCAATTTACAGTTATTTCGGTATTTCTTTACAACGAATGCGGCACGGACCGCTTGATAGCTTGCAGTAATCTAAACGTATCTGTGTTTGGTGTTCGATTTAACGACTGAAAGGCCTTAATTACTATATATATATATTAATTAGTCCTCAGACCTACCTCAGGTTGAAACCGTCAGTAATCTCCTGAAAAGACCGTTTCTGCGTTCGGCTGCTGTTTACAGCTAATGTTATGCAAACACCTGAAGAGGTGCAGTATCGTATTGCTCCGGACTGGGTGGAAAGCCTGAAATTTATTGGTAGTGGCGCCGCTCGCTTCAAAACTAATATCGTGGCCTTTACCGTGTCGGGCGCGACAGTCAGCAGCAATGGACCCATTTCAACGTGCCATGTATTAATCACCGGCGAGCAATATTCTCTTATGCTTGTCGTGAATGGTGCATGGGTCTGCCATTCTAAAGCCTAAATGAACGTATTATCTGGCATAACAATCACAGAAGTGATTGCTGGCGACAAACAGCTGGTCGTATTCTTTAAAGCGTAGAACAGCCATGCAGGATGCGTTGCTGCTCTCGCACGTCATGAATATGACGGCAATTCGCCAGCAAATCTGAACAATTTTGCTGTTTGCGGTGCGTCAACACCATTGTGGTGTAAAAACTGATCTTGTTCAACAGGAGAACCAGCGCCTGGATGCCGGTGCCGCTGGCGTTCTCTGGTCGCCTGGTGTTCATTACTTATCGTGCCGGGCGTTGAGTCAGAACAATCTGCATTTCTGGTGTTTGTGCCGACAATTCTCCGTTCAGTGTGGGTAAAGTTAAAGTCGAAAATCTAAAACTGGCGGGTGTTATCGTCGCCTGGTGTCGTCGTGCGTCATGGCAAAATCTGCTGTTATTGTCTGGTTATTCAACTAACCGCCAGTCTGGTTCTTTCTGAACATATTAGTCAAAGAGCAGCTATCCTGGGGCACCTTAATATTTTGTTGCGTCTCTGTCTGGAACCGGTTATCGATTTCAAAATAATCTCATTGCTGGGTAACTTTCTAACGGTTAATCACTAATTAAAAACAGGCCATCGCCTGCCGTTACCGCATGCGTTATCAATACCTTATATATATGTATTTCTCTCTGTATATTGTGTATAATGAGTCAGATTCCCTAAGGTCATTAAAGCGGACGTCACTTGCTGGGCGGATTTGTGGTATTCTATCTTTCTGGGATTAGGGACAATAAAGTTGTTTGATGTTGCATTCTGCAGTCTCTTGATATGTATGAAAGATAAAAATAGCGCAGGATATGCGGATGTAATTATGGCTGCGGCGTGGTAGCCAGACGCCGACTCCGTTGATCACCAAAATATTGCCAGCTCTGGGTGCGGCGCAGGAAACAGTAATCTGCTTCGATAATGCCGCAAAGTTGAGTAATGGCGACAGGCCTGCGTCAGGACGCCAGCCCGTCGATGCTGGACGCTTTGTTTGTTTTTACTTCTCAGAGCGAAATTGAACGATGACGTCATGAGTTTCTCCTCCCGGTGTTGGCTCAACGGCGTCACGTGACCACCGTAACACGGATGCGCTAGTTTGCGCTGCCCTGTGCGCTTCTCGGAGCTGAGAGCTGGGAGCAGTCTGTTTTGTCTCGCCGCTGCTCTAGCTTGAGAAGGGACCGTTTTGTTTGATACAGAGCGCGCGGGCCGCATCGCCGATGCCCTGGCTTGCGATGAATGTCGAAAGGAACCCATAGGCTCACGATGTTGTGTTGCTGCCTGCTCGGATTACCAGTGCTGACCAGCCCGGGAGGTGCCTTTCACAAGTTTCCACAGGATGTTGGCAGCCGGCTACGTTGGCAAAAACTGAGGAGCAGACGACACTTGCGCATTGCTCGACGTTCTCCCGCCGTCGCACACAAGGAGACTGTGGCGACCCCCCGTGAGGAGAAGGCACAGACGCGCTGTGGCGGGCCCACGCCGAGTTGAGGAGAGATCAGGCAAAAACGATGTTTACTGTTTCATAATAATAGAGATCGGTGCTGGTGCGCGCCCGCAGCTCACCGACCGTCGCGGCGTTCTGAGGGATGCGGTAGTCCGGCTGTCCGTTATCGCGTCAGACTTCGACTGGTGCGTGGGCGAACTGGCCTCTGGGGTCTGCAGGCTGAGGGACTTGAGGCGACGGACGCTGCCAACCAGGTGTGCCTTGCGATCGAGGCGATACGGGACTACTGCATCCAGGAGCTCGGAGGGCTCAAGGCGCATGGCGCTCAGCGGGAAGCCTCTCCAGCCTGTGCTTCTCTCGTGCGTTGTTTCCCGCGCTCTCTCTGGCATGCTCCCTGGCGCTCTTCTCGGGCGCCTTCACCGCTCAGGAACATCGCTTCCCCGGTACCTGTCCCAACTCGTTACCGACCATTGTAAGCAGTGATAGAGTGCAGGCGAGCCGTGCACGAATCGATCATCTTTTGCCATCCCTGAGATGGGGCAACGTCGCGTTTTTCGTGCTGGTTTGCTCGTTCGCCCTGTCAGGTTTACAAGATATTCCCCACATGTCCGGTTACTCCGCTCCCCCTCTCCTCTTTCGTCTTCTCCCCTTCCCCTCTGCCCCGGGCCGTCGCTTGCGCCATCCGGAAGCTGGCTGCTCCGCGTCCCGTGTCCTGTACCATTGCCCCCACTGATCGTCACAAGACCACGTTGGCTCCACGTGACGTGGCCATGACGTCATGACGAGTGACGCAATGTTGCCTGACGCAACCGAAGTTTCGGTTTCGGCATCTGGCTGATGTATTGAATTAAGATTACCGCAAATAATATTTCCGCATGTTCCGCGAATCCGAGGGCGTAGAGCTGTTGTGGTGCGCTTTAATTGGGAAATGGAATCAGCAAGTGTTATGCCCAAAAGTTCCGGAATTGGAGCGGAGTTGCCCGCTGATGCACGCTTGCGTTTGGCTACGACTGACGGGGGCGAAGACCTGATCATATATCTCTCGAATTATTACAGGACCAAGACCAGCTGTCTCACTCTAAGAAAAATATGGTGTCGAAGCACGACCGCATTTGGTCATCCAGATCTCTCATTCGTTGACCTTTGACAAAGGTGATCTGGTTCGGGGCAGGTACCGTGCTGAAAGTGTTGAGAACCAACTGCACTCAGACCGGGACAAACAAAGGCGTGCGTGAGACCGTGACCTGTGGTCGCTCTGAGCGAAGTGCATCGACCATATTAATGCCCCAAACGCGCGAACAAGATGGCGGCGTCTGCTGCATCACGGATGGCCAGCGCTGCATTAGCGACGCACTTGCTGTAATGACGAATACCCGGTCAATCGATAGCGTCAAACCATGCAGGTGGCATGCATCAAAGGTTGGAAGACCAGGGGCGTAGCCAGGAATGGCGG
This sequence comes from Ixodes ricinus, assembly GCA_037355805.1. NCBI lineage: Eukaryota > Metazoa > Arthropoda > Arachnida > Ixodida > Ixodidae > Ixodes > Ixodes ricinus. Next base: position 18,129 of record JAZHYW010015083.1, read on the forward strand.
GGAAGAGGACTTATAAAGCCTCAGCCGGCCCCCCCCCCCCCCCCCCCGCCTCCCCCCGATAACCAGCCGACCGTACTCTTGGAATGCTGATACTTTTCCACACCATATCATTTCTTTATTCCAGCCTTGTGTATTCCGGAAAAAAAACGCCATCTAGTATGAATTGTAATTTCTACTCAAAAGAGATACTGCTGCAGGTGCCCAAAAGCTTCCTCAGCCTCCAAACTCCCTACAGCTGGACTCTCTGACAACAGAGGAAAACAGGAGGAACAGCGAGCATTCGAACGGCTGTCCAGTGGTAGATGCTGCACTAATAGCAGAAAATGTGGAACCTGTGAAGGGTGACAGTTTGCGTGATTAAAGCTTCTGGTATTTTAGCTTCAGGACAATTTGATTTAGCTAAAATCTCAATTTTAGAGCCTAAGGGACTAATAACGGGCTAGACACCTTCACCTACGTTTGTTGTACATTACTTGAGTGATATTATAAACAAGTCCACAGATAGCACCAGTCGAGTCCATTGAAATACTATCCGAATCCAGCAAAGGTCAAATGCGAGCAATATAAACAGATATAAACAAATAACTGTATATGCCTGTGTTCGTTCTTTCTTTACTTTATCCCTGTACTTGGGCTGTCTCACTTGTGATTCTCTCTCCATGGCCCAGACTACATTTAACATGTTGCTCGAGCAGCATGCAGCTTTTCTGCTTCGGCGTTTTTGTTTAAAAACAGATACAAAAAAAACAACAACGAAATAGTATACATAACCTGCCAATTCATTCAGACCATCAGTAGCATTGATTGTGTGAGATGCAAATCTATAGTGATGCTCCTGCAATTGTGGCCATATTTCTTCATTTTCATATACCAGCTGCGATTCATGCGTTGCCTGCCCTGTCAACCATGCCTGAAATGTTGGTTGAAGTTTCGCCTGCAGCTACAGGCCATACCTCAATAAAGCCACATATGAAAATTTACACTTCCTACGAAAAACGCGCACAAAAAATATTAAATAGAAACGAGCGCGCCGAAAGCTAACGTCGTCACAGCCTCCACAGGGCGAGCGGAGCGAGTCAGGCAAAAATTCTGTCCTCGCCGTGACGTCACCTCGGTTCGCCGTAAGGGGGCGCCACGCAAACATCTCGGGGTGGTGGCAGTGCATTTGGTTCCCGGAGGGACAAAATACCCCTCCCCTTTTCTTCTTAGAGTATCGATCAGGCTCAAAGAAAATCAAAACGCTATGCAATATTATACTCGTAAAAAAAAAGTTATTATTAAAAGAAACGTAAAGTAACGAGTAATTAGCAAAATTGTTCTGCCGTCGATGTCTCTGCTCGACTATAATACTCTTTTTTTCTTCTTTTCTAGTTTCCTCAACAGTTGCAAAATTTGGACACGATAAACCAGCATCGACATCCCCGCTTCTGCCCTTTCTTCAGCCGGGCATTTTTGATTATGTATGTTAATGGGTGAAATGTTTTATACAGAAGGAATTTTTAGTAAATCGTAACCGTGTTTCGCGTACCGCACTACCGGAGACTTTGAAGCGTGCTTTTAAGCGCGTACCCGGGGCTACCATGACCGCAGGGCGCGTGCTTAAAAGCATGCTTCAAAAGACTCGGGTAGCGCAATACGCGGAACACGGTAACAGTTTGCTTTAAATGTCCCTATTAATTATTACTTCTACTACAGAAATTGTAATCAACATTGCAGTGGTGGCAGTAATGAAATTACTGTAATAAAACTACAGGTAATGTTATTACTGTAATAAAACCACAATCATAAAGTTACAGTAATAAAGTTACCCTAATAAAAAGTGAATTTGCAGTAAGGAGTAATGTAATTTACTGCTCTAAGGAGAAGGTAATTTAGAAGTGTATTGAATTACTTTAGTGCGATAATGGTAATAAAATATATAAATATATATATTTTTTTTGCTCAAAGTGAGATATCGCCCAGAAGAAAATAACCAAGGACAATGTGGTTTTGCTTAAAACAACAACAAACACTTCACACATGTCTAATGAGGTAAAGCACAAAGAATAAAAAGACGGTCGTAGTTACACCTTGAAGAATACGAAGCATTTATGTCATTTGAGATGTGCAATACCTACAGGAGAAGCAGTCGAACTGGCAATGTTGTATAATAAAAAAGAAACCTGCAGCAGGAGCCTAAATTGAGATGTTACTCTTTAAACGAAGGGTTTTTGTACGTTGGAGAGGAGGCAGCCATATCCATTTCACCCTTGCTAAACAATCACCCTACACATGAAGATATGAATTATATACAGTGTTTCCAATTTAACGGTCTTCCCGCTAGGTTTAGCAGTATTTTAAACAGGAAAGCTGCCATATTCCGGTAGACGCGATTTTTTGAGGTTTTCAAGTCATGTTGGCGTATTTTTTGGCAGTCTAAAAAGTTCTCCAGTTTAGATTTATCAATCGTAAATAGCTTAAAGGGATACTGAACCAAAATTTGGAGCTCACAAGACAAGGTTGCAGCAATAGGCGGACGCTGCAAAACCCAAAAACGTCACTCATTCAGCGATATCTCTTACGGATGACCGCACTTTTAACAAAAAAAGTGTGCGATTAAACATGGCCGACAAAACCGAGGAGACATGTGACATCAAGATTCTCGTTCCCTCTCCTCTTCGCTTCGTTCCCTTAAAAACCGGCGACCAGTTCGCGCTTTCCACTTTTCTCTCGCTTCCTCCTTTCCCCCTTCTAGCCTGTCCACCGTTGACTGTTTCCTCCTCCCCCATGGTGAGGAGGATCTTCTGTCTTGCAGAATTTCGAGTCTGTTCGTCGGCCTTTAAGCTGGTGAACCGAAGCGAGGAGAGAAGCGCGGCTACTTCCCCTCATTCTCAGAGGTTCCAGTATGATCGTGACGTCAATAATCCTCGCTTGATCGCGCCCTTCTTTAAAAAAAAAACGAAACAAAACTCCCCATCTGTTTGAGGTATCGATGTACGAGTAATGTTTTGGAATTTGTAGCGTCCCGTTCAACGCTTCAGTGGCCTTATTTTGCGAAATTCAAATATCGATTCAGCTTCCCTTTAATGCCTGAGGTAAATTAGAGGCACAATGTCGTTATTTTTTGCTTACCCTCAACAAAACTGTCAGTGAGAATAACACTTGTGACACCATTGATATATCATAGGGGAGCAAACATAGAGACTGCACGAGTCTATATGCACTAGGCAACACGCAACATGGCGGTTTGGGAATCGAATGCCTTTGATTTTCGCTTCTCGTGGTGCCAGTGTTGGCTACCTGCCACACCTCTTTCTCGGGAAAGGCAAGTTTACAAGTGTGTGGGAGTCTAAATATCGTAGTCATCTCCATATCGTTGTAATATCTTTCTTTCCTTTGTCCTTCTTCGAAGCAGCGGGCGTATTTCAGACTCAACTTTTCCATTGGTCGCTTGTCCCTCTAGCCACAGAGGTCGGCTCATGGGTGGAGTGCAGGGGCGGATCCAGAACTCCGTTTTGGGTGGGGGGGGGGGCGGAAAATTTGTAAGGATACTATTCTCCCATTCTTCCTCGTGCACTGGGGGGTCCACCCATGTTAAATTGCCCTCCGAAAAGGGGAGGGGGAGGGGGAGGGGTCGACTTGGTGGGGGGGGGGGCCGCCCCCGTCCACCCCCCCCCGCTTCCTTGGATCCGCCCCTGGTGGAGTCTGCCACTGGCCTTAAGTGTTTGCTGTCCTTCGAAACGCTTGGCCACCCGGGGTCCGAATGTTGTACGACCTGGCTGTAGAATGGCCCACTACTTCGGCAGGTGACCACCTGCGCTTGAGGGTGTTGTAGATGCTGGTTTCAGAACACTATTTCAATATCTGGTGGTGCTCGTGAGGTCTTATCGTAGCTGGCCTTCTGTTGTTTCCTCTTTTTTTGTGTGTGAGGCGCTGTGTGATGGCTTTTGGCGGCACGATAACAGGTAGGTAATGTTCAGACCTGGCGGGCAACAGTGTTCTTTGTAAAGTTCAGACCTCACCGCGTGGAGTGTTGCGCCATTCAAAAAGTGCATAGTAAAACTCTTCCTTGTTTGCGCTTTTTCTCAGCAATTGTTTGGCCTGCCTCACGGCTCGCTTGGCCATGCCATTTGATCGGGCATGGTAAGGGCATAAAGTCATTTGCTTGGTCTTCAAGTTTTTCAGGAGCTGTTGGAACCCGTGGCTCCCAAACGGCGGACCATTGTCACTTACAATTTTCGAGGCGAGTCCGTGTGTTGCGAAGACTTTAAAAACAAAACCGTTCAACTTTGGAAGCTGTGGTGGTTTTCATTTCTTCAACCTCGAGGTAGAATGAGTAGAAGTCCACCATTATTATAAAGTCCCGCCCTTCATGAGTAAAAGAAATCCGTAACAACATGCTGCCAAGGCAGTGTTAGCTACCGCATAGCTCAACAGTGGCATCTCGACATTTCTTGGTTTGTACTTTTGACATGTGCTGCACTTGTCGTACTCGCCTTCAATGTCAGCGTTGATTCCGGGCCAAAACAGGATATCTCGAGCTCTTCTTTTCATCTTCTCCTTGCCTGCGTGTGCTGCGTGCAGCAGCTTGGGGATATTTTGTCTGGTAGCTGTGGGTATCACTAGTTTACCCGCCGTCTTGTTCTAATCGGCATCTACAAGGCCGTCTTCTTCAGAAATTTCGTCTCGGTAAGACCAAAATAGCCTTCCAAGTTGCGGCACTTGGTCTTTTGTTCCTGCCATGCAGTCTGCGCATACTGACGCAGCAATTGCAGTTGTGCGTCACCTGTGGTCGCCTCTCGAATTTCTTGAAGGCGGTCTTGAGTAACTGATATGTGGTCTAGTGCGTTTACTTGGAACTTGTCTTCTTCTTCCATTGTTTTCTTTGCAGGAAAACGTGAAAGTGCATCTGCTAGCAGCAGTTTTTTTTTCTTCAGGAATATGCTTCACTTGTAACGAGTATTTCTGGAGAAACATCTTCAGTCGTTGCAGTCTCATGGGACATTGATGCAGTTGTTCCGTAAAAATAGCTTGCAGCAGCTTGTGATCCCATTCTACGGTTACACCAGTGTTGTACGGAACGGCGTTCCTGGAACGCGTTCCTTTTAGGAGGAACGAGGGAACGCCGCCGTTCCATTTTGCATCGGTGGAACTGGAACGGGAACGCGTTACATTTTTACTGGAACAGAAGAAGGAACGGCGTTCCTTTATCTTCGTTCAGTGGGTAATATTTATTTTTTTTCTAAGAGGGGATTTTAAAAATGTATAAAAACAATATATTTACGAAGAGCAGGATCTCGTTAACTTTTTTGTTACTTAGGGCTTATTTTGTGGGGTCCTCGCTTCGTAACAGTCGGGTGCAGGAGAGCTAGTGGGCATTGATTCTCTTTTCAGTGCCCAAGACTGCGGTACAGAAATCAAAACATTTAGTCGAAGGAAAAGACAGAAAAGGAGACGTCTCAAACTCAGCTACTTTTTTTTGCTTCCACAAATCCTCATACACCCAGAAATCTAAGGCCGACTACAGCCATCACTGAACTTCGTACAAAGAGACCTACAGTTACACCTAAAGAACAGGTTACCAGACATTGAACGCACCCTCCTATCCCAAACATTGGCCAGATGCACGAAAATTAACCTTCATTCTCTCTCCTCTTCTCCCGCCTTCAAACTGAACAACGAATCCAACCTTCTCGAAGAAGGACTGGTAGTTTTCAAGACTGACCTTTCAAAAGCCCTACCCTCTTCTCCACCTGCTTGTCTTGCGGACAGCAACACCGAGAAGCAACTGTTGTTGAGTTCGAACAAGGAACTTTGTTAGATTGAAACGTGGGAGGTTGTTGTAAAACGCTCGTGCAATGTGGGGTAACAGTACATTTGGCTCGTCTGCATCGTGCAGCAATCAATATGGCAAAACGCTGAGATATTTAAAAGGATTAAAAAAATGAAACCTTGCTTCCGCTTGTTTTCTTCTCCTGGTGTCCTTCCATCACGGCATTCGAATTCGTATGTTGCCATTTGATGGGATAGATTAAGAAAAACTTTGTTTGATCTAACTTAATATGGCAATTAGTCAAATACAAATGTAACGTATATGTAACGACACGTTCCATTTTTTAAACTGTTACGGGAACGAGTTCCTTTCTCACAGATGGAACTTGTAACGGGAACGCGTTCCAAAAATCAAAAGGAATGAGGAACGAGCTTCCGTTCCTCTTTTTGAGGAACGTGTACAACACTGGGTAAGTAAGTGGGTCACGTCTGCCAAAGCTGTGTTAATAACCTGGTTAGGCCATCACCACCTAGAATAAGCAAGGCATGTGAAGAGCCTCCACCATCTCACTGAAGCCGTCATCACCCTAAACTCACACTCACATAATTTTTTTGTGCATTATTCGTGGGTGGCGCGAAGTGATTCTTACAAGATTTGGTTTGTCGAAGGAAGAGGCGACGCGCTTGGTGTTCGGAACATGTACGTCGTGATAAAATCACAATCTAATATCGACGTAAACATATCTTAATTCAACACAGGAATGAGGTAAGTATTTACGCTCCACTAGTAGCCGGATTTTTTTTTAATTATTTTACCACGGTTTTTGAAGTGAACACAAATATAGAATAGCTCCAACTCGGCGATTGAGGCCGAGCTCGACGACGAGCGTCCTTCGATGGATTGGTTGAGCACGTGTCCCATCCAAACTCTGACTCAGAACTCATGTCCACTACGTGTCTGAGCTCGACCTCACTGCGATGACCTCAAAATTCTAGTGTAGGGCTTTTATTATTCTAAATAGCGTTAACTAAGTTTTACGAAAAAAAAAAATCTTTACACTGTTACGTAAAGGCGGCTTTGCCACTTTACAGGCGTGTATTCCGAGCAAGTCAGCTTCCGGAAAATATCTTCGCGGCTCGCACTGCGTTGCGACGCATGGAGCGTCGTAGAATTAAATACTTCGCCTTACCGTCATTTGGCAAACGGCGAAGGCGACGGAGCCAGCAGATCGGAGGGTGGGATATAGAAAGGTGACCGTACTTTATTTCACTAGTTGCGCCCAGTGTTGTGAATGCCACGGGCGGGAGAGAGAGGAAAGCCGCTTTTGTACAAACTTTGAGGGACGGGCCAATCTCCGAGGGGAGAGAAGCGGCGTCTGGGGACATGCAATAGGGAGTAAGAGGGGAGTTTCTCCTTCCCTTCTTTTCCATCTGCTTGGGTTTCGCTCTCGCCACTGTACATTTGGTAAGGGCACCACTTCGGGTCTCGCTGACCTATAGTGACTCCACTGACTGTTGGTGCACCGCTTTGTTGACTTTTGCTTCGGCTTTAGAACGAATTTGACCGTGAAATATTGCAGAAACAGTAAAACGCAGCTTCCCCCCCCCCCCGCCCCCCAAGTCCTTTTTAAGAAAACATAATAATTCAAATTTAGGCTTGTGCGCAAATAGGTTTTCGAATCGAATTATTCACATCGTTTTTTAAACATTACTTCATTTATCCCGCCCATCCCTTTTAAACTTAAAAAAAAACATCTTGTTGTGTTTTTTTTTTGTAGAATTCATTTAAAAGATTAAGCTGCTCGATTCATCGCTTATAACTATGCACGAAATCCCAGTGCCTCTGCTCTGAAGGCTCCTTTGTGCCTTCCCATTCTTAGTACTCGGCGAAGAATATTGTCGCGGATGGAAAAGGCTCGACGAGCGTAAACTGAAAATAAAGGCTTCATCGGCGAACGTGTGCCAGAAACAAAAAGAATGAGCGTCGCAACTGCAGCAGGGAGCATCGCGGCGTCGGCGGGACAGTCTGGAGCGAGACCGTGAGAGAGAGAACCCGTGTTCGTCGGGAGGGTCTGAGGGAGTCGGCAAGACCGCGATGATTTCCTTACCTATTACCTTCGCTATCTCGAACATTCGGCCTAGAATATTTGAGGGCGAGCTTTCTGGCAAGTGTCAATCTGGACTCCTTATCCTTTAAGGCCCGTTCACACTCTTGCGACCTCTTAAAACTGGGTTGCTTAGAACCTCTTACAACCAGAGGAAACACTGGCGCCATCTATTGGGTAGCAGTGTAAACTTGGCGGTCCGGCATATTTTCTATTTCTCTCGCGCATTATCCTTTCTTTCTTGGCTCGAAAAACTTTTGTCAACGTTATAAACGAGCCTTTCTTATAGGTATTACGCACATTTGACCTCGGAAATACCGCAAAACCTTCGCTCTTAGTGAAATGCAGTTCCAGGGTCACCGCATAGATGGCGCCAGAATGTCAGTGTGTTCCCTCGTTTTAAGAAATTTTAAGAAGTTTTAACATATCTCGTCTCTCTCGGTCGTACTTGGTTGCAAGAGTGTGAACGGGCCATTACAATCGGGGTAAGAGTAAAATAAAATGTTCTCCAAGTACGGAGAAGAGTTCCTTCTTGGTTTTGCACACACGGCAATGCTACGTCCCTGGCTCTATTTTCTATCACCACCCTCGCCTCAGACAGGCTTTGCTATTAGATCCCCCTCATTCATCTCGACGACATTTCAACTCCCTCAGCGTGCGTCGTATTCCTCGTTCAACCCAGGGATTCGAACCGAAACTAATAACCGTTCGGTTACGGTTTTGGTTAACCGTTATATTTACCCTCGGCCTTCCCCTTTTTCATGTCGAAATCAGAAATAAATCAATTTTAATTTTAAAAATTAGACGTAAGAAAGTTTCTGGATACCAAAAATGACCTTGCTGTAACTTTCAATCGTCTTTCTTCTCAAGGGTTAGATTGATTCGGGTCTAGTCGTTTATTTCCATATAAATTACATTACGGAGTCCTGATATCAAACAATGATTCGGCGAGGCGAAATGAATCGGGGTGACTCAGGGTTAACGAAAATTCCAAAATATGTTCCCCTCTCATGACTCGTCAGGACTCGTATATTTCCAACTCCAATGCTCTTGTTTTATTCGTAATGACTTTTTAACGTAAAAACAGGCTACACTTGATATGACACAAAAAAAAACGTCTTTTACAAAAAAACAAAGTATTCGCCTCTCGGTTCTAGGGCTGCTCTTTTGAACAATGCTATAAACTTCCACAATGGGAAGAAATTCGTATTTGTAATTTCTTTTCACTAGGAATTTTGTGTTCCTATTAGGAATTTATTTCTTCTCTATCTCTCTATTGTTAGTGGAGTAGCCGTATCTTTGAAATATTCTGGCCCATAAAAGAACACGTTCCATTAAAAACGTGAAAAATCAACGACAAATCGGAACTTCCAGCTCGGTATTTAGTCAGCGCCAACAATGTGCCCACAACTTTCCTCCACTCCAAAATATCTCGTGCTCTCCGATGTCTTATTTCCAAAAGCGCTGAAACAATACTCCTGATCTCCAGTAGCTCCGGGCACTACGGCTAGACGTCGTTTTATTTTGTGAGCTCTTCATTAGTTCGTCATCGGAATGGCAGCGACGGCGTCCATGCTAAGAGCAAGTCGTCTACTTCTTGGGTGCGGTGACGTCAGAACGACGCCGAGTTCTGATTGGCTTTGATTGAAAGCTTTGAAGTCTACCCACTATTTGTTTCATCAGCCAATCAGAGCTCAGCGTTCTGACAGCATCGCAGCCCGTGCAGAAGCAGACGAACTTGCGTTCGCGTTTGTGCGTGAAGTCACGTGTGAGGCTGCAGTCTGAATTGCTCATGAGGGAAGCCTCGGAATCGTCGATGTCGCGCTAACAGCGACCTCAGAGTATACCCACGGAACTGCATTAACTATGCAAAAGCCTAAAGATATGGGGCATGGCCCCCATTTGAGCCAGTATTAGCGTCGAAGCGAGGCAGGTGACAGCACTACACTGGAGGTCCCTCCGACTTGTATTGTCACGTGTCTCGCTCCGGTGTTTGCGTTCTTCTAAAACTGAGGAGTCGAATGTAGCATGCCACTGGCGTCCACACCAAGAGATTTCGCACGGAATCCTCCGGTCGACTGTGCGACAGTTGCTCGTCGCACCAGTTTAACTGGAAACGGTGGCAGCGCAAAACGACAATAGACAAGTCGAATATACGAACGGGAGGGCGACACGAGAGCGCACGACGGGAGAGCGCAGCGACACAAGAGCGCGCGTCGCGACAGCGCTGAACAACAGCTGCAGTCACTAAGGTGCCTTTCCGCGTGGCAGAACGGTCAAGTAGCGAATCCCCTTCTCTAGTAACTGGGATGTTCTACACTGAATTAACTGGTACGCGACAGCCAGCACTGCACAATAGGTGAGTGCAGCTTCACATTTCGTCATTAATCGTGTGAACAAACGGATTGATTTCTATTGCTTTCCAAATTCGACGTTTTCCCGATGTTTGCCAGAATTCAACATGATGATGATGTAACACCTGCGCGCACGGGAGGCTCCGTCATCTACGTTTGCGTAGCGAAGAATCTGAGCAAGCTTTATTTGAAGGTTACGACCATAGGTGCATTCTTGACTACCTCCGCGGTGTTTCAGTCATACAGTTTTTGAATGTTTTTTTTAATATTATGGAATGGTAATAAATAAATAACAATAACTCCGAAGCTCTGTATCTTGCTCCTTCATTTCAAGTGTTGCGAAAATTTTATATTCCGACCGGTCTGCGTATTCAGCGAAATAAATGATGTTAAGCTTTCGAAATGCGACTCGCTTTGGTGTCAAAATTTCAGCTCCGTGAAAATATGTTTGAAAACCCCAATATCAATCATTCCCAAGGCGCGCACATGCGCTGTCGTAACGCGCGCTCTAATTACACGCGCTCTCATGTAGCGGCCCTCTCCTGTCGCGCGCTCTAAAGCTCGATCCGTCCTGGGAAAAGTGGCACCATTCATTGTTTTGGAAATGCTCGAGACACGTGCCGTGTACGCACTTCTGGGAAAAACATGGCGTCTGAAATCTAGCTCAGTGCTGCGCTGTGCCGCCATGATGTTCCCAAGAGCTGCACGTTGCACGTTTCTCGAGCATCGACGCACTTTGCGCTACTTTTGAAACATGGAGGGGCTTTAGCGCGCTCTCCCGTCGGCGCTCTGGTTTGGTGCGCTCTCATGTTATACAGCCATGCGAACAGAGCGAGCGCTGTTCCTGTTCGTTTTTTCCTGCTTATTCGTTCCGTCTTGGTGATTTGCTGCTCCTTTTCTTTCAAGTTATCCTAATTACACTTGCACCAACTGGTGATTATACCTTTTCTCCGGTTACATTTGCGAAGAATGTTATGTCAGCAGTACGCACGCGATCTTCTTCAACAATAAAAAAGTGTGCATTCAATATCTTTATTTAGCAAGCCACAAAATATTTTAAAAATGTATTCTGATCATTTTGATCATTTTTTTATTTTATTGCAAGGTCGGTGTGTATTGTATACAATACATAACGATGCGGCATTGAATTTCCCCGTATACGGATGAAATTCAATGCCGCATTTTATCGCACGGCGCTTAATACATCTACACTCGACTGCACGAAGGTTAAAAGTTAAAATATCGATTCTTCGCATTTCACGTCCAGAACTTCGGCAGTTGGGAGGATGCATATAGCCTAACATCTGCGGATTTTACGTTTATGATTTAGAAGTTCAGACTCTGAAAGAGGCGTTAAACGGGAAAGCCATGGAACACGTATGACACAGTAATGTGTCAGCTGCATGTACATCAAAATTAAATTGCCGATTATTCTGGCAGTTAAAAGTCACCTTTTAATTGAATTTAAAATGAGACAGTTGATGACCCTTCCTTGAGTTTTAAACTTGTTATTTGTGAAAATTTGGCCGAACCGATTTAATATATCGCGTTTACCGGTTAATTGTTAGCGGTTCGGGTTTCGGTTATGGTTGATGGCAAATGAAAATATTGGTTTCCTTTGCCTTCGGGAAAAAATTTCGCTTCTGAACGGTTCTCGGTTTGGGTTACGGTTAGGGTTTGAGTCCCTCCTTCCACAGTTACTTTAAACAACTCATTTTTGCCCCTGCCATACCAGAGTGGAATGATCTGCCAAATGACAGAGCAGTAATCATTAACCGACATATTTTTAGAAATGCTGTGTCATCTCATAATACATTGTAATCAGTCATGTTGTCAAACACGGCCGCTGCTGGTATACTACACCCAGAATATTTTTTACTCTCGCTTTTCTGTTTCAATGCGTGAAACGATCGTTTCGATGAAAACCCGGAGGTGTCTGTCAGTTTTTCAGCGCCGGGGTGAGAGGGAGAAGAAGAGGGAGAGGATGATGCGTGCGACGCTCCCAGTTGTCCGAAGTGCTGACCTCAGCACGCGTCACCCTTTCTCTCTCCCCTCTTTCCCGGCGCTGATAAACTGACAGACAACGCCGAGGTTTTCGTTAAAACGAGCGGTTTTTGTTTTCGTCAAAGGAGCGTCGCACAGCTGGCGCGGAGCCAGGGAGGAGGAGGCGCCGCGGCGCGGTGGAATGCGGTTGTGCTCAGTTGGCACTCTGCTGTCACCGGATGTTCTTCGCTCCGGGTTTCCGTAGTAGCGGTGCGTGGGAACTAGGCTGTTATTTGTGCGTAGTTAAAACGATGGATGCGGTTCCCGCCACGAGCGATATGGAGGACCGTATCCAAGGGCGTCGACGTACTCTGGCAAACAGAGTGCAGAAAAGGCGTTAAAAATTACAGGAAGATTCATTGGTGGGTTTCTAGGGAATGCGTCCCTGACCCTTAAGAAACGCCACACACGTCCCGCTTTGGGAAACGCTAACACTGATCCCGTAACGAGGCCAAAGGAGGCAGCAAAAATAGAGGAAGCAGAAGAGAAAGCCAAAGAGAAAGCAAAACCGTAAAGTGAAGGGGTCAGCGTTAGCGTTTCCCAAATGGGGACCTGTGTGGCGTGTTCAAAGGCTCATACTAAAGCGTTCACAAAGAATCCACCCTCGGATCTTCCTGTAATTCGTGTGTATGCCAATGTCTTGTCATGCATCTTTTTATTTTGATTATTTGCTTTTGTCCGCATGCTTTCATCCACGTGAATATTTTTGCATGTTTTGTTTCCATCCACATAATTTTTTTATTGCCTTTCCTCGTGATGCTTCTGCCGGGGTCCTTAAGAAATAATACATAAATATATTAACGAAATATTAGGGGTGTGTGACTTGCAGTTCCAATCGAATAGCGGAGTGTCATCCCTAGCATTAAGACACCGTTAAAAAACCGGTTGTCGTGATTTTTTTTTCTTTTTTATACTCGGAAGGTTGTGGAGGACGCAGTGCTCTTCCACTGAAACCACTATTCGCACAGCTCCAATTAAGAAAGGAAATACCACTGAATTCCTCAATCAAGCGAAACAGTCACGCAACGCGACGACAAGGACGACGCCAACAATCTAAGGAGGACGGCGGCACGACGCGCGTGACTTCTTTTCCACGAAACAAACTAAGCCTCGCGGATGAATAGCGAGTTCCAAGGCGCCGAGGAACAGAAGCCACCTGTTGTTTGCGGGGGAGGGGAGAGGAACGCCAGTTGCTCCACTCTTTCCCTCTCCATCAAAGCTTTCTTCACTTCTCCTCACCCCTTCTTCTCTCTGTCTTCTCTCCCTTTTACTTTACTTTCTCCAGGCCTCCTCCGCCAGCACCACGTGACAACCAGCCAGCGTGGTCGCTCGCGGATCGGCCGCGGTAGCGCGGCGGCACAGTGCGAGCGGCTATAGCAGGAAGGGAGAGCCGACGGAACCGACGGATCAGTTGAAGGGACGGCGTCGTGGCGGGTGGACGCATCTATCGACGACGCGCTGCTGCGTGCGCCTTACGCTCTGCATCACAACGACGACGCTTCATGTGACAGATGGAAGAAGAAAGACAGAAGTTGGTAGTGACTAAGCGTGTTTTTTTCCTCGGTCGTTCGAGTGTGTCGACGCTTCAGAGTTTGCCCCTTTCGTGTGTTCCTTTCGCTCGCTTTCTCAAAACAGGAGGTTTTATCGGTGGTGACAGTTTTGCGCGCGTGACCGAGCACGCGCGCGCGGTGAGTGCGCGTGCGTTTTGTGGATGTGCTCGCGTGCGCCCGAACGCGCCATAGTTTGTTTATTGGTGCTCTCGTGTCAAGTGTGAGTGACAAGTAGCGAGTGAAAAGAAAGCGGGGAAAAAAAAGTACAACTCTATCGGTTGTAGTGAGTTGTGCGCGTGTGTGTGTGTCTTCGACTTCCAAACTTTGGCTTCCGCCTTGGATTCTGGACCGTGGTCTTCTGTGTGGCTGACAGCAAACGTCGATAGGATCTGAAACAAGACGAGACATCGGAGGGAAGTTTTCTTTTGGCGTAAGTTTCCATATTTTGTTTTATGCACTGCCTTATATCGCGCAGATTGCGATGAAGGAATGTGTGTTTATGACATTTTCTCTGTAAGTGAGAAATGTCAACTTCGTATTTGTCTTTGCGATGGAACTTTCGTGGGATGCGATACATCGCGATGGGACTTTGCTTTTTCGCACCTCGATATCACGACTATTTTTTAAATTTTAGTTTATCGCTTCATTTTTGGGCGCAAAGTTAACAAATACTCTTAGCATTAACTAGGACATGACAATAAATATCACTGTAAATAGTTAGTTGTAGATGATACAATTATATTAGTATTAAACTTTAAAAGTTTATTTCAGATGTGGGTTGTATCCTGAACAATATTTTTGTTCTATTGCTTTACTTACTGTTACGGTCAATGATCTCGGAAGCTTCTTGGGTAGTTTGCCCAGGTTCGAATATCTGTGGTTCCTTACATAAATTATATGCCATTTCCATGAGCATCATTTATTATTTCAGATCAAAGGTGGAATAGAATTTGTTTTTATAAGGTGAGAGGGTATGACATTTCCTCTCTATTCGCCGAAATCATGCTCATAGGTTTCGATGGGCACAATAAGCCTGGAGCTGGAGCAGAGACACTTCAAACTAGTATCTTCGATATTGAACGCTGTAAGATTCGAAAATCGTGCTTCAGAAACCAGTAAAACAAACACTAATTAAAGCTCATTTCCAAGACGGATACTCGAAACTATGTGTTTGATACGTCGATAATTCTCAGTGCATTACAAAATTATTTTAAATTGGTTAGCACGTTCATCAGCTGAATTCTGTGTTTTCTGCTACATTCCATACTCAGTTCTCAAGAAACCCTTAATATGTTGTACACTTCCAAGAAGAAAAAGAAACGCAGCTCGCACTACTGTTTGAATAATAATTCCGTCAAGACTTTCGTCATAGTACTGTGAAACCACCACCAGCCTGGAAAAATTTCTTATTTTCGTACAGACAATTCACTTCGCAGTTCACACCACCGGCTGGAGAAGGCGCATACGTAGCATGGAACAAACTTGATAATTTCATTATGTTTGTCCGACTGTTGCTTCAGTACGTTTTGAGCGACTCCTGCCTCTACCGTTCTTCAATTGTATTCCAAACATTTCTTCCCGCTTTTTCTTTTAGGAATTATAGTAAGCAAGCTATGAAATTAAGCTCCACCGTCAGGGTTAACATTTTTAACGGTAGTCACAACCTGTGTTTAGAAAAACGCAGGTTAACTTTTGCTGTAAAATGATTGTGGGAGTGTTTATTATGC
>JAZHYW010015084.1:0-23535 GCA_037355805.1 Ixodes ricinus
GACTAGCTCATCGAGGGGCCTTTCGCAGAATCCCAGAGTCCGGTAGCTCGTTGCCCAGGCACCTCGTGTTTTGAGCTTCGTGCCTGTCCCATGAGCTTGTCGCCGTTCAACGCTGGATCGCTGCCGCTACAATATGAAGTAACATGAAGAATAACCCTCATATCACGTTTTTTGGCACGAACCGCGTTACCCGCACAAACCGCAATATGTATCAGTCACAGATTATAAAAATATATATTTACGTTATAATTAAAAATAAAGCAACCCGCATAATTTTCTAAGTGTTGCATAAGAGTCAAGACATTTAGTGCAGCCAGTATACTACATTTTGCAAGGAGAAGTTTATGTAAATTGTATTTATTAGAAAGAAACAAACTGGGACGATATTGGTAGGAAGAGGAATTCCAGCCAAGAACACGATGTAACCAAAGTGGCGGTTACGCCAGCTTCACAACCACGTCTGGTAATTTAATTATTTAAGCTACTTAGTGCATACGGGTACCTACATTAATTACATCAAAGGCATTTCTTGCAGAAATAATTAATAAAATGAATTATACAATACTCTAACAATAGACAGCAACGAAACAGTATTCGCAATAAACAAAGTGAAATAGGCACCTCAAGAAAACATGAAAACACGAAAAGGGGCATCGTGTACAGTTCTTAATCACGACTCTTATTTCGTCCGAATTCTATAAACAGTGAAATAAAATGAGAAAGCGAGAAAATAATTGAGGCATGGAAAATATATGTTGCCCCTGCCACGCCACAACTCGGAAAATGCGGTGTCAAATAAATAGGGTCCAATCAGAGTGTCGAACCGAAATTTTTATCGGTTCGGTTCCGGTTCGGGTTCACGGATTTCGGTTCAGCTCCGGTTCAGTTCCGGGGAGCGAAAAATAACGGTTCGAACCGGTTTGAACCGGTTCGAACCGGTTTGAACCGCTAAACTGAGAATATATTTTGCGCGTTCCTTTGGCAATAGGCACTTTTTCAAGAGTGAAACGAGTAACTATATAGCTTTTTATCATTTGTTGAATCCACTTTTTTTTTTTCAGGTACCAAAAATAAATTGCGTTGTTTAATTTCGATGAAACAGTAAATGAAAAGCTAGATAAACATATATGACTGAACATCTATTTCTTTTTACCTCAGTTGCACATATTTTACCTGAATCCAAAGGTTATCACTCTGGTGGGTCATCTAAAATGCGCGTGATTAGTAGACCTTTGCGTCGCAATATTAAAAGTCGAGTCCTGCTGTGCTCTTGTACTTAGAAATTAATTAGTCCATACAATCATGAAATGGGCACGTTCTCGCCATTAATATTCTGAAATCTAGATTATAAAATGCGTTTCCCAATATATATGATGACGATGCAACTGAGCTTAAAGCAATAATATTTTCAAAATGTCAGGAAAGTTTTAGGACGAACCCTTTCAGTCCACCTTTTATAGAAACTCTGAGCGGCAAGCACAACGCTTGCTTTCCTGACCAATATTGTTTACACTCAGCGCCGTGATGCAGGCGAATAATAATGCAGAAAAGAGTGACCTTCATATTCAGTTCGGATATGACCGAAAATAGAGCGCATTGAAGTGCACCTTTTCGACATAGCTTGGCGTTTGATGTTTGTTCTTGACAAGATGCCGGTAAATTCAATTTGTAAATAAGCATCACCCTTGCTAATTGGTTATTTGTTGTTAAATACAACAAAGTGGTATTTCATAGTCTACTCGACATTACAGCTACTTAACTGGTCACTTTCTGACGGTCTGCGTGCGCAATCGTCATAGTTCTGCCACGCGCCACTGTGTATGTACTTTGTTTTCATCCAGCCCACAGACACATAAAATTGTTGTTCATCAAATAAAAGAAGCAACAGACTTCTATATGTTTGAGAAGTTGAATATGCGTCAGGAACACAAGTTATTTAAATCAGCTTCAAAATGAAAAAAAAAGTGCATAAGTTTCTCACAAATTACTTATACACGTGCCTCTCGAGGATAAAAATCGTCGGAAAAGAACTTTATGGTGATAGGCCCTTTATTTATGTTGTCAAGTCTTCAGGTAGTAAGAAAATATTTGTTATTGTTATCAATAAATTTAACTGTATGAAGTTCACATAACCGCTTCAGACCGACACGGGAGGACGATACTCGAAAATACGCCATCTGTTGAGTCTGCGAAGCGTGCTTATTTGTTCGCTGTTTGGCAGTGTGAAACACCAGGTCGCGGGGTATGCCAAAAAGAACTGTGTGCTCACGTTATAGATCTGAAGGCAAATGCACGAAATGTGCAGAGAGAGAGATAATAAATTATATTCTTCTAAATAATGCCATACACGACGCCTTACTGCAAAAAGAACTATATAGGGATGCATGTTTTAAACGTAAACACGTTTGACGGAACTCCGTCTGGTTGGGTCAGAAAGTTGAGAAATACAGACCTTCACAAACCAAGTCCTAAACATTTAGTGACCCGACGTTTCAATAGGTCGGGCTCAATAGGTCGACAGCCACTTAACCGTCGGCGTGTGTCAACGGACTACGGCACTTGAAGAAGAAAAAGTGAGTGAAGCAAACGACGCACCGTAGATAGAAAAGAAGCTGCTGCTCTCCACGTGCAAATAGTCGCCCTTGATAAAAAAAAATCGGTTTTGAAACGTCGGACTTTTTACTGTTCAGGACTTGGTTGGTTATGGTGCGTATTTTTCTAGTAGAGATGCGTGTAATGATGTTCCTAATTACACATAAATATCGCAAAGAACAGACAATATATTTCTAATTTAAATCCCATTAGAACATCGGACTGCACGAGCTCGAAACTTCGCAGAATACTGTCTCGGAAAGTGATATTTGGTTTTACGGGCACTTGTTTTGTGGCCTGATTTTACAACTCCGTGCTTTATCAGTCATGCGCGCTCTAACATTTTATGAGGCTGCAGCATATCATCGCGAGACTGATATATATAGTCCACAACTTTACAATTTGGACATCCTCTTTTGCTATACCTTGTTTCAGTTTAAAGGTGCATTGCAAAGGGACGAAGAAAACCAAATGCTGCTTCGAACGGCGTGCCTATCATTGTCAAACATGAGCGTTCAGTGACGACATTGGTTTAGAACGTCGGATAATGATGACATAGAATTCTAGAGGTAGAACTGGCTAAATTGGCGCAAGGTACCCCTTCTGATCCTTTCAAGCACGTGACTCTCACTTATACATTTGCTTGGAACACCCGTAAATTGGTGGGGCGCTCACATCTTCAAAACTGGATGTTAATTTCCAACACTTAGGAAGATCGCGCATGGTTGTTTCACGCTCTTGTCGTTTAGGTTCTCTATTGGCTCAGACCAATAACGTCATCAACAAAAGAAAATGCGCTCAAACTTCTGAACCTCTTTCAGCTATTATGTTCAAAATACGCCAGATTTCTTGTTTATTTTATGTTTAATGTGTTGCTAGAGTCCCAGCCACTAATTCGAGCGAAAGCAATGTAAATTTTAAAAAAATGGCCAGAAACGCTTTGCATGGCCCCTTCAAGTCCAGATGCAGCCTGTGCTAGAAACAAACACTAAGATTTTTTCTAGGTACAAAGATAAAGTGTCGCGAGAATTACACGAGGCATATGAAATTAGGAGAGAGAAGAAATGTATAAGTGACACGTCCCTATCTCTATCTACGAATGAGTTTGAATTTTGGAAACGCGGGCTGAGCAGATAGGGTAAACAGGTTTTTTTTTGGTTATATAACGTGTGAAGTTTCAATAAACTGCAGTTGAGAGTGCGCCTTGTCCTGTTTCCCTTCGTCTGCGTCTGTATTTTTTCAGCGCTTTTTGTTTGCAATGAACCAACTGGCCCAAATCTCCACTTTACTATGCCACAAGCACGAGCCTCTGGTCCCGACCACTTGCACTGTAGGAGCGCGCGTGCTTGGACGCTGAAAGCCCGGAGCTCGCTTTTTTAGTTTTTGATACGCTTTCACTTAAAGTGAACCGAAGTATTGTGTTGAGAACATCACATTTGAACAGAAAACTGAACTGTTTAACATGGTTTGCACGTGACATCATCGCACTATATGCGAGTGGTCAGAGATTTCTTTTTGCTGAGAAAATCAAATCCCGAGGTGCAAAATGCACGCTGCAGAAGGTTCGCGCTCAGTGCAACCCATGTATTCAGAAACAAAATTTATTCTTGCTTGGTGCAGCGTCGTGAGGAACGGCGCGAGCGTCTGGCACCCCGAAAACGCGCTTTCTGGCAGGAGTGATTTCGCAAACGAAGTAGTTTTGCAGGATCACACTGTCTGCTCTGTGCCGAAGATGCGGAGCAGAGAAACCTTTACAACACAATAGGTTTTTAACCCCCCCCCCCTTTTTTTTTTTTTCATTTGACGATGCTCCTTCAGAAAATACTTTTTATTCCTGAGGGACTCCCTCCTTTGTTTGGAGGTGCCAATTCGACAATTATATTTCTGTCATTTGTTAGCAGTAATTCTCCATTTCTTTTATTTTGCATCCAAAAACTGTGAAGTTTAAACAAAACTGCGAGAATTTGAGCGGCTGCCGACTTTCGGCTGTCTCTCAAAGGCCGCTAGAATCTTTCTTTTCAGGTATCCCTGCCATACACACTTGTAGTTCTATTTATCGTCAAATTAATAAGCCATATTTAGTCTTTTCAATGCTTCTATTCTCGTGGACAACTTTCTCAGACAGTTCAGCAACAACGAAAACATGTTTGGATGCCTTAATGATGTGTACATGTAAAATAGTTCATGCAACAGTTTTTGCACTTTCAGTAAATACCACTAAGAGGTAATCGCTGACGTTGATAGCTTGCAAAAACACCCATTAGTTTTCCTCTCTGCTCAATGGCAGACGCAGAAAAAATGAATAAAAGAAACAGCTTTCCCCTCCTCAACTCGCTATTAGAACAGGCGGCAATGTGATCTGACGCTAATTGTATACCGCCAGTTTTCACCATAGTCATGCGCTGGGGTTGGCAAAGAATAAAGCATGGGTTGAGATTTAGGCTTTATTAGAGTTCGGCTATTCTCATCTTTGATTGAACACGAGCCAACACGAATGTTTGGCGATGCTGATTGTCAAGAACCCGAGCACTCGGCTCAGGCTCATGACAACCGAGTACGTCACGGTGTCGCACGACTCGCGGTGAAAAGTCGTGATGGCTAATGCCCCTGAATAAAAAAGGTAGCGACATCTTCTCGCTCCTCCTTTGACGCGCACACCTCTTATCTTTATGTTTTGCTTTTTTACACCCGCGCGTCGACTGTAGCGCCGCCTGGTTTGGACCCAGATAGCATACGGCCTTCCTATACTTGAGTCAGAGCGCAGTCAAAGGCTGAAAGACACGCAAATACATACACACAGGCTAAAAGCGCACTGTCACTGTCTACTATCCTCGAAGGATGTGCTCAAAGAAAGACGATGAAAGCCGTGACGTTGCCCAGTCGGTGTTATTTGATTGGCGGCATGAGCTCATAGCATGCACTGCACTCCGACAGCATAGGCATTCCTTCTCCCTCCTCCTCTGACGCTCACACCTTTTATCTTTATGTTTTGTTTTTTACACCCTCGCGTCGGCGGTAGCGCCGCCTGGTTTGGCCCAAGATAGCAGGCGGCATTCTTCAAAGGATGTCGCTACTTTTCTGTATAAATGGGCTTTGGTGATGGCATGTGACGTCACGGTGTCAACAACGCTAATACATCTATATTCCGTTGCAACTCAAGAAGGTAGGGCGAGGGAAAAGAAGGCCGGGGAGGAAGAAGCAGACGAAACGTTGGAGAAGAGAGGGGGAAATTGACGTTCTGAATTTAAGTCGACTTGACGCGCTGAGTAATGCGACTACGCCACGGGGTCACGTGACGTGACATTATTTGACAGCATGTCTTGAAACCATGACGTCACGTGACCACGTGACACACGATTAATCGTAGTGCCAATACAAAAGCGCCACGAAAACCCACAATTTCTTATACATTGCAATTCGATTTATGACAATTTGATCACTACATAGAAATGCCAGCTGCCAATTTTTGCTTCTCAAACGCTCATTTTGTAATGAAAAAAATTACCGTGAACCGTTTTGAACCGGTTACCGTTATATTTTTTACCGGTTCAGTTCCGGTTCAGTTCCAAGATGGCGGCGAAGATTTCGGTTCGGTTCAGTTCCGGTTCGGCTAAAAATAACGGTTCTGTTCCGGTTTTCGGTTCGGTTCGGTTCCGGTTCGACACTCTGGGTCCAACCCCCTTGTAGTAGTTTTCCTCTGAAGTCAAACTCTCATTTGATAATTACGATTGACTCCGCACGTGCACATAGGTCATGACGGTTGAGCCGGTTGTAAAACGCTTCATTTATATATCTAGATATTCTGCGAGGTTGTGTGGCCCATATTCTTACGTTATCAAGCCTCAGTGAGGGACCGTGTTCCAAATTTTACCCAAATAAATTCAAGTTACTCCGGAGGGTCAAGTCAGGTGGCACGCAGATAGACAAACGTTGGACGCGGGTAGGTTTTGGAACACCAAGGTACAAAGCCCTTACCCAGGAGTAAGGTCGAGTAAATTTTGGAACACAGCCAGAGAGTCGTATATAACCCCACGTACTCTTAGAGTCCCTGACAGCAAAGGAAACGCGGGGTGTGGCACCTTCTGTTGCCGCTTCTTGCCTCGTGATTGGTCCTTCGGTGTTTAAAAAAATTGGGAACAGCGCGCAAAAGAGACGAGGACAACGAGAGTAGAACACAGGACAAGCGCTGACTGTCAACTGAAGTTTTATTAAAAACGGCTCAAACAAGAAAACACCACAAGGCCAACCAACGCCGAAACAACCAATGGCGTGTCGCTCACCATGCATCTATAAAATCTATATCTTTTTTGTGAAGATAAACCGAAGGCTGGCTGACGCAGTGCCCCGAGCCAGCTTTTTCGATTGCATGCGCCTCCAGCACCTCTCTTAGCACTTTTGTGCGCCCCCTGCCAATGACCTGGGATTCCTGCAGGCAGACACGGAGGAGGTCTTTGGTGCTGGCAAGGAACATACTGGATCTAAAAGCACGTGATGCCATTTGCAAATATTTCAGACCAACTCCACCCGAGCCAAAAAAGGTCGAGAGTGCCGCCCTGAAACTGTGCAATAGCGTTGAGCTGCTCACAGTTGGAAAACAGCATAAAAAAGTGTAAGACAGGTAACTTGGAGGTCTTCTTTTCGGCAAAGACCCACAAACCTGGCACGCCTATTCGGGCCATTGTTACGGAGGAAGGTTCTTGGCAAAAATAGTCAGCTGTTACCTGCAAAAGCATCTGAGGGCTCTGCTTCATGAAAGCTTCCTTGTCGAAAATTCGCAATCCCTCATTGAGTCCTTTAGTAAGGACGTTCCCGACAACTCGATGGCGTTTTCAGTCGATGTGGAAGAACTATTTTACTCTGTGCCCCACAAAGACTTGATCCTGGCAGTGCGTGAGTGCATTGAAGAAAATGGTGTTGTTGCCTTCCAGAATGCCAGTGGAGTGGGGATTGACGGGTTTTTGGAACTCCTAATGTTCTACTTGCAGTCCACCTTTGTCCTTTTCGACGGAAGCTACTATGTACAGAGAGAGGACATTTGCATTGGCTCGATCGTTACTCCGGTGCTATGCGACATTTACCTAGCGAAGTTTGATAGGTCTATGGAAACGGCATTGTGTCAACAGGTGTGCAAGGTATACATATATGTTGACGATTATCTGGTGTTCTTAAGGGCTGTCGGCAAATTTTCATTGCAAAATGTTGTAGATGATGTAATGACCGTTTTCAAGCGCTGCTCTGCAGGCCTAAAGTTCACCTACGAACTACAAGACGGTCAGTACTTGCAGTTTTTGGATTTACGGCTGCAATTCACTGGGCAACATGTGTGTTGGCGTTACAACCCGCGAGCCAAGAAGGAAATCCTGCCATACGATTCCGCCCATTCTAAACTTGTGAAACGAAACATTGCCACGTCATGCCTCCAAGCTTCACTGTACAGGTCTTGTCACCATTCCATGCTTGACAGCTATGAAGCCCAGGTCAAGCGACTTTTAGGAGCAGGATTTCCTCTGTCCGTTTTGCTTGGTGTCTCTCAGACACTCTTGAAAAAGTCAAGAGTGGTTCTCAGGAACCAAAAGTAAAGCCTAAACAAAGGCCTCAGGTTATCCCATATATACATAAGGTTTCACATAATTTAAAAAAGTGGCTAACCGGTTCAATGTGCCAATGGTTTTTTCGGCGCCTCGCAAATTAGCACAACTTTGCCCGCGCGTAAACCAGGCAAACAGTAACAAGAGGTCATGTACGGTTAAACATGTCAACAAGTTCGTGGATTGCGTAGTGGGTGTCATCTACAAAATCCCATTGTCATGCGGCCGGGTTTATATAGGACAATCGGGACGCTGCGTCAATGAGAGAATGCGTGAACATGCCCTTTCCCTGCGGTCAATGACAGGAGCTCTTATACGTACAATGCAGAGACTGTCTTGTGTCACCCCGTCTTCAAAGATACCGTAATCATTGGCAGGGGGCGCACAAAAGTGCAAAGAGAGGTGCTGGAGGCGCATGCAATCGAAAAAGCTGGCTCGGGGCACTACGTCAGCCAGCCTTCGGTTTATCTTCACAAAAAGAGATAGATTTTATAGATGCATGGTGAGCGACACGCCATTGGTTGTTACGGCGTTGGTTGGCTTTGTGGTGTTTTCTTGTTTGAGCCGTTTTTAATAAAACTTCAGTTGATAGTCAGCGCTTGTCCTGTGTTCTACTCTCGTTTTCCCCGTCTTTTTTGCGCCCTGTTCCCAAATTTCTTAAGTCATGAACCAACTCGCCTGCATCGCCACCTTCGGTGTTCCTGTCGGCTGATGCCACAATCCCATTGGCTGCGCAGCGATAATGAGATGATCGAGACTCGCCACGCCCCGCTTTTTCGAGCTGTCGGTTACTCTAGCAGGCGTATTCACCAGTTGTGCCTAACTAGCGCTGTTTTAATGTTAGTTTCGCGACTAAGTAGTCGCGAACTCAGAGAAAAATTCAGCGACTAAGGATCGACTAGTTCTGCGGTATTCACGAGCGCGAAGCGAGCGGGTGACTATCTATATTTCGTTTCACCTTATGTTGTACCACAGCGAAGGCTAGAAGCGCGAGCTCATAGCGTTGGCAGCCGCTCTTAAGTCACGAGAGCTTATGCTGCCGAGATGTGCCCCAGAGCAAGGAGCTCGCGTTTGTAGCCTTTCCTGCGGTACATCATAAGGTGAAACAGAGTATAGTCAAAACTAAGCAGCGGAAGCGACTTAAAAAAATAGGTCACGCGCGCGCGTACTTAGTCGGCGCTGCGTCAATGGGTATTTTATCGTATAAAAACTAATATTTAAATGCTTATCAGGAAGAAAAAAGTTACAATGAGAGACTAATTGCCCGAGACAGAGTTTTGCAAAGAAAAATTAAAAGAAACGCAAGGAAGCAATACGGAAGCCGCATTGCCAGCGACATGAACAAATATGGAAGCGCCCTTAAGTGCGTTTTTCTCGCCGTCCAGCGCCCTGCTGAGATCGCTTTAGCGGTATCTCTGGCCATGGAACATGGCTATTCACACAATATTTGCTCCTCCAATTCTTTCGACATGTGTCCCCCAGCGTTCCGAGACGGTAAGTGTTTCGTTAGCGCTGGCGGTCAGCGGCGATAAGAGTCGGCCATGGCGTTGAGCCGCTAGTCACCTGCTAAACACCGGCTAAACTAGCCCTACCCCATGACTAAGATTTGTTAGTCGACTTCTTAGTCGCGCGAGGCGACTAGGCCCTAAACACGACCGGTGAATACCAAGTGCTCACTTAGCGGCGTCTATCGCTCGCCACGTGATCTTTTTAGTCAACGACGTCGCTTGTCGGTGGTTAAACAGGCGCTACTCGCGCCTGGTGAATGCGGGTGTAGGCGCTACTCGCGCCTGGTGAATACGGGTGTAGGTGTTCTGAAGGCGCAGATCTTTATATCAGTGAGCATTCCCTAGTTCTTACATTTACGACACAGTGGAATTCAGTAGAATGCACCAGCTGCGCACGCTACATAACAGAAACTGCGTTTACGTCACACTGTGTACGATACCGCGCTCAACGTAAGCATAAAATCATAAAAACGATCGAATGCTTCGCACGAGAGACGATAAGAAAGAAGAAAGAAAAAAACGGACGGTCGTTAGCGGATATGAGCTCGACTCCCTTCGGCCTTTGTACGGGTCAGGCGCTGGACACGTGCATCGGGCACACATCATTGTTACCCAGGCTGGAGAAGAAAGAAAAAAGCTCCACCGCCGGACACAGGAGAGCTCTCCCGAGGAAGAAGCGACGAGGCGGTCAAACAGCGTGGCAACAGGCCCTGGAACCTTGAGGAGCCAACTGTCCTGTCTATCGCGGGACTGTGTCTTCGAGAACGCAGTTATGTTGCCCATGCGAAGAGAAACTTGAGCGAGAGAAGGACACGAGATCTTTCGGGGGCGTCAGGACGCCTTGCTCTGGTTGGAATGATTAGTGGGTTGACGCAAAGCTAGCGGCCTTTGTCTCTACACACACTTCGAACGCGTTAGATTGCCGAACGCCTCCGTCCAGCGGTCCGCGTTCGAAATGTGAACGGAGACGACAGCCAGCTTTACGAGAGCAAGTCGTCCGCTTCCTGCGCAGGAGCTTCAGTGACGTCAGAACAACGCCGAGCCCTGATTGGCTTTGATTGAAAGGATGGTGGGTAGACCTCAATGCTAGATGCCTTGAAGTCTACCCCTATTTGTTTCACTCAAAGCCAATCAGAACTCGGCGTCGTTCTAACGTCAGCGCAACTCGTGCGCAAGGAGCAGACGACTTGCTCTCCGCATAGTAAGAGCTCGGCGTCTCGACGTCCCCGCGCGGTCTCGTCTCCTCATCGCCCTCAGTTCTGCGGCGCACAGACACCGTCATTGATCTGGACGTTTTTGTTCGATTCAGTTTCGGACATATACGATCGTTACGATACAGTTCCAAAAATAATCAAGAACTTCCATCAGCGGATGGTTGATCATATTGGTAACGAAATTACGAAATTAAAAAAATGTATATAGGAGACGGTACAACCCGTGTTGTCACTATTGTCTTTCATTATCCACCTTTTTCGCAAGGTCCAGGCGATTATACGTAACATGCTTCGGCAGGCCCATTGCCAGGCGGCGACTATTGTATATTCGCGACGAATACAAACTGCAAAACACCTATCCTGGGTTGTTAATATTATTATTATTATTACCGAGTTATCACGTTACTTCAGATTTGCAGCAGCTCATACGTCACCCGGGTTGCTCGCGTCATCAGGAGGTTCGATGCAAGCAGAGACTTTTCAATCAAATATAAACCTCGAAACGCCAAAAACAGATTTAAAAATAGGTGTATGTCCAGGAAGGGGACAAGGTTTCTATCGTGACATATACCACCAGCTATTATTAAAAACTGCGAGTGAAAATATATTGATCAATCGTTACTGTTTTACCGGCACTTTCGAATTATGCACTTCGCACTATGAATGTAATGCTGTAAAGCCTGTGCCTTTTACATCATTACCCTCCACCTCGAGCGATCTCCGATCCATTGACGATTCGTACAAGCGGCTACCTCAACTTTACTTCAGCAGAATGTCTTTTTTAAAATGGAAGATTTAACCGGAAGTACAAACACTTTGTAATCCAGCGCCTTCCAATAAACAAATTATTATGTTTGTTTGTGTCTTTCTTACCCTTTTGCAGCATGTTGTCGCATACGTACTTCGAGACAGACTGGGCTCATTAGAACCAACGCTTCGCTCAACGTCCAATGCTCAAGAGGCTCATTGGGAAGTAGACTTTTCCACGGCTGCCAATCCTACAAGAAGGGAGCATTGGATGTTCCACCTGGCGTCAGAAAATTACCGCGTTCCAACTGAGTGCCTTCGATCGGTGCTTCACCGATTCAACACAAGCCCCAACCGAATGGTAAAGCAGCGCTCAACTACGTCAGCTGAACGCTGCATCAAAAAAAAAAAGTTCGATGCCTGTTTTTATGGGCGTGGCCGGTTCATCTTCTACCCATTATCGATTGCTTACCGAATGCTATTTGCTCATCATCACTACCGCAGGGTGAAGCGGCAGTGCAATTTTACCCAGGAGAAAACCAGCGGTAAGTTCCAACTACGGCGGGCCTCTCTCCTTTATGCAGCCAGCATCGGAAAGGGGCATAAATATTCCAATGCCTACTAGGAAGCTCCTACGTGCCTGCTGCTCCGCGATGCACCCAGAGCACCACTCATTGATCTTGCTTTAAGCAACTCAAGAAGGCCCAAATGGTGAGGCCGTCTCAGTGGCAAGAATGTGCCCGGCCCTCTGGTCGCAGAAACTTTATTAATATTGGATCATGTTCCGGATTGCATTTTATTGGTTGTGCCGTTTGTTAAGATGCTATATTTGATGTGCCTCGCGGAGCACTCGATACTTAGAGATGCCCGAGAGTTGGGTAGGTGTCTCATATATTACAATATCGTAATGATAATTCAAAAGCGTGACTTTGCGTCAATTCAAGAAGTAATCGACGGAATAATTCATCACGGGCTTAAGCGCTAAATGCCCTTAAAAAGTCTCGGCTTAGTGGCATCGGTGTTAAATCCGACACAACAGTCAGTTCGAGGTCTGTTTACGACTGACTCCGCTATTTCCTTCGAACAGCACACCACACCGCTCCAATCGCAAATATTGTCTTGAACTTTCCCCGAATAGAACAGATTGACCATTAAGTACGAGCAATAAAAAAAAAGCCCACATTTGATAGAAAAAAAAACATTATTGGTTGAACGAATATGTGTGTGCGTGTCATGTTGACCGGCTGGTCCGTATTACTCCAGCCGATCAAACATGTCCACGTCCGAACCACTAAAAGAGTCGAGAGCATCGTGGCAAAGAGGAAAAAATGGATGAGCGTCGCTCGCTGGTGCCGTTATTCGCAGGCCGTGGTACTCGCACCAAGACGTACCGAGACTGCCACGTGCAGACGCCTCCATGTAGGACGCTCCGTAGAGGCCGGACAAATTATCCTATACTTTTTTTGTAAGAATATTAATTGATTCTCGCTACTGGTTTGATAGAAAGTTGGTCGAAATTGCAAAAACTACTTCGCGATTTTATTTTCTGCACGAAATATTTATAGGCGCGGTAAATTTTCGGCGTTCTCAATCAATCCACTCAAGAAGAGTCTTTCTAATTTTTTTCCCATTATTTAGTATTGCAAATCATAGTCCCTGGAATCTTAAGTAACGGCGGTCGTGGCGAGTCCCGTATATATTATTATCTCTAGCTAGCTACTGAAATTGCTGCAATACTTGAGAGCAACGCCGAAAAAGAAACCACGGAGCGAGAAGATTGATCAATTGAGGATCGATCGCTTGATCGATTGAGTGGTTGGTTGATAGATTGATTCATTGAATGACTTCATTTTCACACGGGTGTCAAGGCCTGTTAATAGGCCATGTCCTCGCTAATAGGCCATGTCCTCGCTAATGACTCCTATAGGTTATAGTTATGTCCGAAAAATTCCCACTTTAAAAGCTCTCAAGTTCTGAAGTGTCAGTCGACCTTCCAATCGAACATAAACTTCGGTGAGCCCTATGCCCTCCGAGAGCTAACAATTGTGAAAGGTCTCGGTCAACACACGTCTGAAATGATGACACGCCGTTTCACCTTCAGTTCGACCGCAGACGACGTCCCGATGGAGCCAATCAGGCAGCGCCAAAAATACTTCGTCACGGCGCTCACCGCCTTTGTATCTTCTCTGTGACCGATTAAGCAAGTCAGGCACAGTGAATCCTGGTGCGTGACCGCCGGTGATAAGAGAACCCCCATTGAAGAGAAGGCTCTGTAACGGTGCATTTTTCGTATTGCTTTATTGGCTTCGTCGGAGCGTTGCCTCGGCTGCGTTCGAACTTGAACTGAAACGGAGCATAGTAGCCCACGTAACATACGGGTGGGGGAACAAATGGACCAATACAAAACGTCGTTTTTGTTTTTTTTTTCGTTCCGTTTTTTTCTTTTATTTCTTCAGCATTACGGCCCGCGCAGACACTCGAGTTTCGCTACGACCGACTGAGAAAAGAGCGATTTTTAAGCCTCTCGTGACGGCTTACGACCAGACTTGCACGTCACGAGTTACGAGTAACTTATTATACTTGGAATCAATTACATTTTATTGTAACGTTTTAACGCTTCAATTACCTTCTTTTTTCCGGTAACGTTTCTGCCATTCAATTACTATATTTATGTAATCAATTACGAGTAACCAAATATAAGTTTCCGAAAGAGCTAAACAATTTTGGTTTAGTTTCTGCGACATCACACTCTGCCGGTGCTGACTCATCTATCCTCGTTTCAGCTGAGTCCAGACGCAGCCGCGTTACGCAGGCCAATGAGCGTCAAAGTGCAATCACTAAGCCATCTTTGCTAATATTGGTGCAGCATGACAGGTCACATCTAATCACCGTCTGTTTCACGCGCACCTCGGAGAGTCCAATCACCGCAGCCTGCGGAGGCAGTTACGAATAACGATGCTGAAACATATGTTTATACCAAAACGCAGACTGGTTGTGACATTAAGCAATGCACGTCACACTTGCATTGCTTAATGTCACAACTCAGACTGCGTCAGTCTAAATATATGTTTCAGCATCGTCATTGGTGCTCCGTAGTTGCATGATGTTCTCAGAGATTGTGCGTGAAGTAGACATTTTTAGAGTTAGATAACAGGAGGAACAGCATGACGATGCGCTTTTGACGCTGCTTGATTGTTCATATTAGCTCGTAGCGTCACCTGCGTCTGGATTCACGCTGAAACGAAGTATAGGTTGCACCAACGTTGGACACTTTTTTGACCCCTAAACAACTAAAAAAGTGTACCGAGATACCAGAAGGATTCAAATGTCAACGCGCTCAACGGCCTGAAGCGCTTTCGACGCCCACTTGAAACACTTTAGAAAGGGAAAGGCGGTCGCACCAGTCAACCAACTGTGAATCGCTTCGCTTCCTAGAGGACTCGGAAGCGTCCGCCGAAGCACCGCGCAACCACGAACAGGACACAAAGTGCTTGTGCTCTACAACACGGCTTTTCCCTCAAGCGCATCTGTCGAGAGGGTCCTCAGCGTTGCGGCAGATATCTTCACCAGCAAATGTGGCAAGATGACTGACGAGAACTTCGAACGACAACTGCTGTTGAAGCTTAACGAAGTGTGAATGACAAAAAGAAACCAAATGCAAACACTTTGAATGTGTGTATACATGTTTTTTTCTAAGAAAAAGTAAAAAAGTAACGTTAAAAATAATAAATAACTTTCTGGTAATTTTCCAATTACTTTTGTGATGCAGTAATTGATTACGGTAGACAGTTACATTTTTCTTAAAGTAATTGCAATTGTAATATGTTACTTTTTTAGTAACGTGTATAAGACTGCTTACGACCCGCTGCGTAGCAATGTAACCGGTCGTAAGCAGTCACAAGAGACTTAAAAACGGTTCTTATATTAGTCAGTTGCAGTCAAACGCAAGTGTGTGAACGGGCCTATACCGTTTCAATCCTTCTAGATAATGCGCGTTTCACATTCTTTTTTTAAACTCAGAAACACAATAATATTGTTAGATTGGTTTTTCAATATGTGCGAAGGTTCATAAAAGCTCTATTCAGGGTGTGCGCGCCCCTTCCGGCCGTCATGACTGGGGGATAGAAATACTTCCGGTTCTGCAATGTTTACCTTGTGTTTAAGTGGGTGTCCGAGGACTCTTGGTTCCCTAGAGAGGAATTGCGTGAGAGCTGCGTTCTAGAAATGCCCCAGTGTTGTGCTTTTAAGTTGCCGATGCGCACCGGCATGAACGAAATGTCACGGGTGAAGCTGTTCCGATTACCTCGAGACGAGGGACGCCACCGACGCCGCCGAGACTTGTCAGATCGCAGGACGACGGCATAGCAGACGGTGCTAGTGCTTCGATGTGCTCCCGAAAGATGGCGCAACGGGACAAACACGTGAATGCGGCGCCGGCGCCGCGGCGGACTTCCACCGACTATCTCCGTACAACGATGGGTCATTACGGCACGTACAAATGCAATTGGCACGGTGCTCTAAGAAACGAACATTGAATACCAAAGTAAGCAAATCAAAACGCTAGAAAATTGCGCACACAGAGATTCGCGTCGCGCTAAAGGAAGCGTAATGAAACCTTGGTGACCTCTGCGGGGAAACTCGGCGCATATCTTCGGTGCCTGGGGGACGTGGGTACCCATCACCGACGGCTTGCCGTTCACGAATTATAGTTGAACACGTATAGGGATTTGTGGGTTTTACGTCGCTCTCATATATATGAAACAGGCTAGTTGAATAGGTAGATCTGAAGGTGCGCCCACGATACCTTCGGAAAATTTGTTATTTCACTGAGGAACAAGAATTCTTTCTTGTTACCAAAGGTATCAGGAGCTGCCACTGCTGCTGATTGTGGGGAGGGGGCCGAGGACTCGTCAAGCTGCATTTATGCAGCTTTTTCCCTCGGTCTCCTTCGATCATGGATGTGATGGAGAAATAAACATTTTTTATTATTATTATCATTCTGTATAAGTAAATTTCGTGAGGTACCGCAGTTAGCCCTCTGCGAATATACTTCTAAAGTATGCGCTGCAAACTGAGGGCCCTCAAAAACAAGCAAAAACAACAGCCAACCGGAAGTAGCATGATCCCTCCCGGAATATCGGCCATTATTTGTTTTTTTTCCCCCGCACACTTTGTATAAGAATGGCCACAAGAGCAGCTCCTTGTTGAACAATGTTTAGCTCCGGCTTGCTCTAAAGATCGGGATGTGGGTTGCAAAGTTACAGATAAAAAGTTTCTACGCGAAGTCATGCAAAACCTTGTTCTTATAACTGCTTTCACATAGCAGAAATTTGTTATAGCTTCTACGGAACTATACAACATGTAAACAAACGCCGTTTAGGGCATTTTCGACGACCCGCAAAAATCAGTTTCTCAACGTATCGCGCTGAAATTCACTACAGAGGGCCAAGCAGATAGTGGACGTTTACAGCGAAAAAATCGAGCAATGCACTTACTACGTTCAAAAAAATATATTAATCAGAAGCCTGTTCCCGGCAATCGAAGCGGCCACTTCCCAGACGATGTACGCGTAGCGAGAAGTGCTGCCGGCAGATGGCGTTCGTCGCTCTGAGGGTGCGCCGGCCGATTCGGGTTGTGACAGCAGGCGATTGCGCAAAAGAAGCCTAATCGGCCGGCGCTCCCTGGAGGGCCTACATTGAGGAGAGGGTCCTTCTCAGACCATGGGGAACGTTCGCAATTTAATGGCCGACATTTGCCGCGATTGGTCTTAAGTTCGGATGCGCTTTGTTTTCGCGGGGCAAGGATTGAAACAAGGGGAAAGGCGGAAACGTTCGCAGACGATGAACGCTTTCGTCACCTCCTCGCAGCTCGTATTGCAAACGCAGCCCATAAACCACGTGATCCCGATCCAGCTTTTGGACACTCTGTAATACAGACTCTCTGGCGCTCCCTCGACGCGGCATACGCCATCAGTCAGTAGCACTTCTCGCAACGCGTACGTCGTTTGCGAACTAACACCGTAGATTGCTCAAAACAAGTTCCTGTCTTTTTTGTTCTTTTTTTTTTGAACAGGTAAGTTTTATTTTTTTATTTTTTCACTGTAAACTTTCCTTACCTGCTTGCACCTCTGCAGTGATTCGCAGCGTGATACGTTGAGAGACCTATTTTTGCGGGCCGTCTAAAATGTCTCAACAGGAAGCTAAAGAGCACGACCGGCTTTCTAGGGGCGACCAGGTCACTCCGCGTTTCTCTATGGGAGAGCGCGGGCCAAGAAATATCACCTGAGCGGCTTGGAGGGTCCGAGTGTCCTGCTAGGCGCCGCCCTAGCTCTAACACCAAAAGCGCGGCGGCCGCTATGGAAGGCAATGGGAACGTGTGGAAATAACGTTGGTTTCAGATAATTTCTGTCGCATTCAATTGGCAGGCGCTAATGCTAGCACATAGTGTGAATAGATTAAGTTAATATGAGTCACTATATTATAGTTTTCTCGAGCAGAATGGTTAGTATTGTGAGCTAAGCATCAGTAGGGTTTACGAGGATGGTGCATCCAGTCCGCCTGCCGGAGCTCACTCCGTGATCGAAATAAAAAAATCGAGATAGATGCTCCGCAGGTGGGCCGTCACGCTCTTGGTGAATGCTCGAAGTGAGACACTGTTGATTGCTAGTGAGCTGGTGACTGGCGGGAGGGGGCGGGGGGGGGGGGCGGTATCTAAGTTTAAAGTTGCACTGGACGGGGTGCGAAGGAGTTCTAGTGACGAAGCGTACGGGTTAAAAGAGGCTGCAGTCCACCAGTGCGAGTACGCCGCAGGGAGGAGGCAAAAGGAAGCGAGGAGTCCGGTAGCAGAAAAGTGGCTAGGAGCCGCGTGGTCGCTACTTGACGTCGATGTTGAAGCGAATCCCTGCCGACTGAACGGAGGAGGTGCAGTGCTCGATAGGATGGTGTTCGGAGGCCAAGTTGACGCCTCATAATAAGGTAGGAAGCGCGACGTTGCACCGACTCGAGGGAGGCAACAAGTTGCCTGGTTGTCGAATCCCACACCGAGCAGCAAAACTCCAGGTTGGGCAACACCAGGGCTGTGAACAGCAATCTGGGCACATCGGGACTGGCTTTCTTGGGGACAGAATGACGAAGCCAAGGAGTCACCTTTCCACGGACACGACGTTTTGGACAAAGCGATAAAAATCGAAATGCTGGTCGATGATGACATCTAGGATGTGGATATGCGTTGTTCTTGGGACCTCCAATCGGTTCAGGAAAAGTGTTAGAGGGGTCGAAGGTTCGCGCGAGGCAGTGATGTACATGGTAGCTCGTTTGGTTTAGTTTAGGAGAACTTTGTTATCGTTTGATCAGAGAAAATTGCGGTCTAGATCAGCTTGTAGCTCTTTACCGAACGTACAATCGCAATAACGATGAGAAACGTCCTTAAAATACAGCCGATTATCCTCAGAACGTCGCCGGTCGAAGAGCGGACACACACAGATACACACGCGAAAGCGTCTGCTAGTGTGATGAGCTACAGAACCAAAAAACGCGGTGGCGGTTCAGCGAACTAGAGAAAGTACTGAATAAGCAAAAGCAAATGCGGCGCGCTCGTGCTGCCTCGAGTGACCTGGTCGCCCCTAATAAAGCAGCGGTCGCGCTACAGACGTTCTTCAAACAAAACGAGTGATGCCGCCGTTACCCGGGTGCCCTATAACCGCACTCAACTCAGCTTTAACTGCTGTTACGCGGCACCGCAGTTACCTCACTATACTCGCCGACAGCTATTTCGAAAGAAGTGAAGAGCGCGCGTGCACTACTTTGGTGGGTGCATGCTCAAGATGCCCGAGCGCACGTTCGCCCATAGATTGTAGCCGCAGACTGTTGTCCGCAAGTATTGTGCACTAACTGTGGCTTGAAGTAACTGCCATTCAGTGTGCCCGTGTAACGAGGGTATTGGAGGTACATTCTAGCGTATTTTTGCGACATGAATTTAAATATCAGGAGCATTTGATGCGAATGTATTAACAGACGCGAGGGAAAGCGAAAAACCAACCGCTGGGTGTGACGTCATAGCCCGAGGTTTCAACTGCCACGCGCGTGCCGCTTGTAGGAAACGCGTGCCATGCTTTCAGCTGCTCGGGTGAGGCTTCTGGACAAGTGCGGAAATGCTGACATCTCAGTATATTAGGTCACAATTGTCCCACCGAACGCGCCGGGAAGGAAGGCCTTCAGCGCTATATTGAAAGTGCTGTTGTGTCTGCTGGGCGCATCAATCTGAAATATCATTTTGATATTCGTAATCCTGGAGGCAAAATGAAAACGACTTAAGTGTGTGTGTGTGTGTGTTTTTTCTCAAATACACAACAACTTTAGTTTC
This sequence comes from Ixodes ricinus, assembly GCA_037355805.1. Classification (NCBI taxonomy): domain Eukaryota; kingdom Metazoa; phylum Arthropoda; class Arachnida; order Ixodida; family Ixodidae; genus Ixodes; species Ixodes ricinus. The sequence continues at coordinate 20,011 of JAZHYW010015084.1, forward strand.
CTTTTAAAATCGTTTGTTTACATGCTGTACGAAAAAAAACGAATTAAAATTCGAAGGACGCGCGTCAAGTTTCAGTGCATAAACATTACGCAAAATGTATGACTGATGTTTCCAAGTACAGAAAATTCACACGAGCAATGAGACTTCTCGAAAGTCGGAAGCAATAGACAAAACGTTAATAGTCTAAATGATATTTCTGAGTATACGGGAACCATACTCACTCACAACTTAGAAAACGCCGGACGTGGCATATTATATTCGCGATTCTTACTTCATAATTCGTGCTTGAACGTTGTTATTCGCTAATAGGATAATTACATTGACTACAAAACGATAATAATAACAAGTGATTGTTTTGGATGGTAATTGCTCCCTCATTACCTTCATTAAATGATATATTTAAAAAAAATATTCGCATAGATTTTTAGTTTCATGACAACTAAGTTTATCAAAAGTTGCGAGAGGGATTTTTTAACATACTTTTTGCATGCTACTTCAAGATCTCAAAGAGAAATTATTTTCCGTAGCTTAGATCTAACACTGAAGTCCTAGTAATCCTCCCCATGCCTAGAAATGAGAACTTGGGAGGGGGGGGGGGGGTAATAATTTTCAGTAAACAAGGACCGAAAGTTACGGTCTCCTGAAATCATATTTTATTGTTCACTTAATGCCTCAATGTTGGGTCTAACCTAACACTTGACCGTTCGGGACCTAAAATAACTCGCCCAATCAGAGATTATTCTTTTATTTTTTCATTTCGTTTTGTTTCTTTATTTCTTTATGTATTTATTCAATGAAGGCGGACTGCGACATACTAACCTCCTCTCCTTCCACCGCTCTCGCTCCTACGTCTGCTAACTGGGCCCTGTAGTGCATGGCCGCAAGCGGCGGCTTCCGTGCCCCACGAGCGAGCACTTTGCTGCTTCCGCACTTTGCCAGCTCTGCAGGCGAACGTTGCTGGGACAGGAGAGACTTAATCACCGGCCGCGTTGCAGCCGACCCGAACGGCGCCGACAGAGGACCACGTCGGCAGCTGCCTTCGATTGCCCCTTCGACGAGGGCCGAAGAGAGGCGGCCGGGGCCCCGCCGTGACCTGCTTTGACCGCCGCCACTTTTCCAAAGAGAATTCCCTTAAAGGCCGACGAGCGGCCAGAAAGGAGAGAACTCTCCCAAGATTCCTCCTTTTTATTCGAGAAAGAGGAAGGCGCTCCTTAATTTTATGGGGAGCAGCTCGGCGACACACTCCTGTGGGGAAAGGAGGAAAGAAGAGTGCGAGGGGGAACTGAGACCAGAACACTGGGAACTGGATTTCTTCCCAGCAAAGTACGGTTCTGCAGTTCGGCCTTTAAGTGGAAGCTCCGTCGTTTACTTGAACGGGAAAAAGTATTTGCTGATCGAGTTAACTAACAAGACATTCTTAAAGGTTATGCCTAGTTAGGTCTTTAGGAAATGATTTTTTTTGGTTCTGTTTAAAGGGCAACTCCGGTCCATACTTTCGATTTTGGGATTATTACTTTTTTTAGCGCAGTCAGCGTCCCTGAATTACAAGGTGTAATTTTTTTTCGCGTTATTGTGCGTAGTTTTAAAGATATCGACGCCTCAAAGTTTTGTTTGGGGCGCAGTCTACAAAACCGAAACTAGCCGCTCGAGGCCCCGGCAACACTGGAAATCAGCCGCTATGTGAACGTGACGTCAGGATCGTTCTCGTTCAACGAGTACGCCGGCCAAGCGGCACCTACCTCTGTTGCGCTAGCCGTCTCAAGATAGGAGGTAAGCTGATTTTGTTTTAATTCTGTATACGCGGTAGTTATCCAGCATATGTAGCAAGAGTTAGTGCGTATACCCAAAAGCTAGCGACTGGAAAACCCAGTGAACTCGTTCGGTGCCGTACTCGGCGGCTGTCGCCGTGCGTGCGGTCTTCCGTACTCGTCGCTAGGCCTAAATTGTCATCGGGGCTCCGTAGATGGAGCGGCGTTGCTCTACGCCGCGCTGCCAGTGACGTACAGTACTGGGGGCCCTCTCGCTTTCGCGCTGCGGGTCAGTCCCAGACACGAAGCTTTGAGGCTCTCCGGCGCGGGCCGCGGCGCCCGAACACACGTGTGCTGGGCTGTACACGTCTGTTTTTTCGTTACTTTTTCCTCAGGCGCGTTAAAGCCGGATTTGTAAGCTACGACACTAATTTACCACAAAAGTCCGTCTAGGTAGTAAAATCTAATTTGTAAAAAATATAAAAAAAATTGCCGCACTCCAAAATAAAAAATTAATGTTCTATAGGCCAACACTGTTTTTCTCAAAGCTAGCAAAAGCTTTTGTGGGTGATAGAGGAAAAACAGAGAACGTTAGCAAGTTGAAAAGAACACTCTCTTTTCCTTTTTTCTCTCAATGAACAGCACTTTACACTGCTCGACCGCGCAACGGATGCGCCCGTTCGGACCGGAGGAAAAAGAAGAGAACGATTCAGACGTCACGGCCCAACCTTGCTTCAGCGATCGGCGACCCGCTGGCCGCCCGCTAAGGAGCAGCGGCTCGCGCCGGGTCACATTTTTATTATCGGCATTAGTGGAGGATGCGGCGTCCCCCTGACGTAATATTTTGGCTGGGGTCGTATTTTGTGTCACTACAGCGATACCAGTAATTTATTTCATTTTGAGTTTTGGCCGGAGTTGCCCTTTAAAGGAACCATGAAATGATTTTTCTACTTCTTTCTTCTTAGGTGTAATCATCGACTAAAAAGCGAAATGAAAAATCACTTGGTCGTGACCTGGTTGGGCACCGGAGGCGATGACTCCAAGCTTCCACCGTGCTTTGTAAGCACACCATGGAACTCGTCATTCCCAAGAGATGATAAGTGCCGTCACGGCACTCATTGACCACAGAACGCGAATTCAGATATTTGTCAACGGATTGAGTGTTGACGAGCGCACACGTTCGAGAGTAAAGGCCGGTTCAGACACTTGCGTTTGAGTGCGTTTGACTGCGTTGCGGCGAGAACCGAAAGAGAGTCACCAGGCACATCTGTGCTTCGTATGAAGCGTGGAATCCAATTCAGGGAATCTTCTTGGCACGCAATATAAGACAGCGAGGATGTCCTGGCGTCTCGCTGCCGCAACGCAGTCGAAACGCAGTCCAGAAACTGCAACTGTGTGAACCGGGCTTTAACGCAGTGCTCGTGTTCATTGCGTTGTCTGGGTTCCGCTGACATGCTTCGGCACCCCGGAGGCATCACAGTGAAAAGGCGGGAGAACTTTCGAAAGCAAAGGAGGTACGAAATAGTCCGCTATTTTTTATTTTCTATTTTCGTAACGAACTGCAGGTTTTAGGTTTCTCATGCTCGTGCACTAGTTTTATATGGGCGCACTAAACGATGTGCGATTAGGAGAATCTCAATTTATCCCAGCCGAAAATTTATTTCGTAGTCCCTTAAGTAAATTACCAACTGCAAACTTCTTGGACGTAAAAACAGAGTTGGGAGAAGAGGCGTACATGCCGAGCTCAGCTCTCCACAGTTCCTCACCTTCTTCCGTG
>JAZHYW010015085.1:0-29813 GCA_037355805.1 Ixodes ricinus
AAGGCGAGAGACAAGCCCAGCGAGCCGCGCGCCTTGCTGCCGAATTGAGAGCACACAAGACGCGTCTGTTCTGGTTCGATCTCTTGTATACACAATAAACAGTCTCCAAGGGGCGGACGTAGCTGCGTACAAAGGTACATACATGCGTCGCCGGCATCTACGACAGGGCCGCTAGACAGAAGAACGAATGGCGAAATTACATGAATAAATAACTTGAGCAAACTATTTGGAATCGGTTGGTAACTTACGCCACCTAGCGAGATTTCTAGCAGCCTATAAAAAACGAGTATGTTAATACGCTGCGAACGATCACGGGTAGACAGCAACCCCACATACATCGCAGACAACATGAGTACCACGTATTACACATCACCGACACATACACAAACACAACAACGACACAGCGCCCGACACTTCCTACTCAACGTGATTTTCTCCCTGCGGCGTATATAAGCTTGACATGTGCGGCTGAGCTCGTTGGTCGCTGACCGTTACAGATTTAAAGGAGACACAAAACACGGCGCAATGGACAGCCGTACGTAAGAACTGTTTGCATTTAAAAAGTATGGAGGCAAAATCTATAATGTTAGTCCGTGGCGAAAAATAACAAACTATTAACAATAAATCTTAAACCGGTCATGAAGAAGTTTAAATTTTTGTTATTTTCATTCTCGACCAGTGTTATGAGCAGTCCGACAAGCTTGAATCAGGTAGAAAAACAAACTATTGGGATTTCATCATTACGTATTCAATAATAAATGAAAATGATCTCGCGCAAATCATTTTTTATTTATTCTCGTGAAGGACATCCGCCCAACACTTCACCCGCTAGTTGCAGTACGGGAGCAGAAGCCTTCACTTTTGGGGCGTTTTGATGCAGTTTTTTGTCGTATTTCGTGTCGGTGTCGAATGGAGCAGTGGGGCTCGGGAGTTTGTGACCGGTGTTATGCGTGATCACTGATTTGGCGCTGATGCGTCTTTTTTTTTATATATACCGTCACCATCCTGAACTTTGAGGATTCACGGGCCCGTAGCATTGCATTATGCTGAATCGCGAGCTCCTTGTCTGTTAACGTCGTTTTCCTGGTACCACTCGTGGATACTGCAAGCGTTTAAACAGTGCGCACTGTCTCGCCTACATCCCCGGTGACGTACTCGACCTGTTGAAACATATTGCTTCCGACATTTTGGAGTACGTAAGGCAGTTATCTCGTTGCTCTCGTTTCAGTTATAAAAGCAGGCAAAATGCTCGTAGTTCCCGCCCTCAGTACACGTTGGACATTTTCCACACTTTGACACCGGATAGCTGGATGAACGAGGATTTACATTTACCAGAGGTCACTCTCGCCGCTTCCTCACCATTGAGCAGCAGGATCAGCTGGCGAGAAGCCGCGGATGAAAGGCTTGAGCATCAACAGCCCAAGTGCACTTGGTACCGATGCAGGTGATGCGGGTTTCTGTCAACCGGCAGGCCAGCACAAGCGGGACCGTTCCAGCTTTCGTCATGCTCACGGTGTTGCAGAGAGCAGGGTAAAATACAACTACACGGACCACCGAAGCAAACGCACTGTTATCGTAAAATATTGGCTTGTGATTGCGCCTTTGCAGGTCATCTCATTCGTTTTGCTGGAGAGAAGCTAACGACGGGCATAACAAAATCGCTTGCATATTCTGCATACCTCGCAAAAGCATTTAGCCAGTCACCTTGCGAAAAGCGCGAAACATGGAGTCCGCACCGTCCTGACTTCCCCTGTCTTTTACCTGCTTTAGAGCCGTTTGTACCTGCTTGTACACTCTAAGAAAAAATGACTACCCTGTGTTGTAAAATGGCGCTTTGGAGGCTTTGACTACTTCAAAGGCGAGTTACCAGCCTTTGGGCAAAGTCACGACCCCAAACCGCTGTGGAATGACCACCTTTCTGCAGGTGACGACGGGGATGGTGAACACTTTCGAATCTGATATTCACGTGCAGGCAGCCGTAAATGATATTAGTAACTTAGATAACTACATAAAGACTATAAATTATGTTCTTCCTTAGCTTTCGTGATCTTTTAAGATCCGCCAAGTTCACATCTGTTGGGCAATTCGCGTAAATTGGTGGAATACAAATTTTGTCGGCGCGAGCAGCAACACTGGTTCTCAACAGCTGGGCCTGGCTTGGCATCAACAACAACGAACGACCCGTTTGGTCTGTCGTGAGTGTTTGCCGAAATGAGGTAAGGATATTGTTTTTTCCGCATTTAAGGCCCGTTCACACTCTTGCGACCGAGAGAGACCAGACCGATTTTTAAGCCCCTTGCGATCTCTCAGGACCAGCTCCGCTTTAGCGCATCCGGTCCTAGGAAGTCGCAAAAGGCTTAAAAACTGGTCTGGTCTCTCTTCTTACTCGGTCGCAAGAGTGTGAAACAAAATGACTAGTTGTATATCTGATCGTATTGAACCATTGAACACTGTGACCGATGATCGACAGGGTAAACATGCTCATAGGTATGTGACTGTATCCGCCCGTACTGTTTTCCTCAATCTCGGAGCGGTTGGATTTCTGAGCTGCACCCGTCGTGGTTGTGATCTCCCGGCTGTACGTACGTAGCGCGTGAACTTCCGATTCAGTAGCGGGTTGCAGTGCAGTGGCATTGTAGTAATTGGCTTTTACCAGTAAAGCGATACGCACACGTCGTGCACCTCTACTGGAAATTGCCACACGCACTACGCGAAGCTCGTATAAAACGAATGGTTACAAGTTTCCGATGCGGAGGCATAGTATAGCGGTTAAGGTGTCCGCTTCCTACGCAAGTGGACGCGGGTTCGATCCTCGATGGGCCTACTTTTTTTTTTTTCTAGAACATTTTTGTTTTGCTGCTGTTGGGCATTTGGCGATATTTACATTTATTTTTAATATTTAACACCGAAAAAAAAAAAGATTGTTGTTGACGAAACTTTGCAGAACTAAATGGTATACGACTTTCTTTCCGGAGGTGCAGTTGGGGACAGCGGGGCTTGGGTTGCCGGCTGGACGGGTTAAGTTTTGTAATTAGCGGTTCCACACTGTCACCGCGAAGTGGCGTGAATGCAGGCCGGGGGGGGGGGGGGGTTAACGCGCTCACCAGTGATACACGCGCCGTCCGAAAAGTGTGACCCAAATGGCATATGCTCTCCGCATAGTGCGTATAGCCATTTCCGGTCGAAGTGCACGACGTAGTGCATATAGCTTTACTCTTACTATAGTCCGTTGCAACCTAAGAACGAAGGGCGAGGGTAAGACGGGCCGGGAGGGGAAGCAGACGGAACGCTAAAGAGAGAAGGAGGTTTCCCCCTCTCTTCTCCAGCGTTCCGTCTGCTTTCTCCTCCCCGGCCCGTCTTACCCTCGCCCTTCGTTCTTAGGTTGCAACGGACTATAGATTGTTGCGTTGTCACGGGCACTATTTGTGTTGCTACAAGTGCCAGCTCGAGCCTGAACTCGCGCCTCTCTCGCCGGTCGTGTTCTTCAGTTTTGATGTTCTGCTCTATGATTCATTAAACCTAAACCTAAAAGTCAATCACCTCTGCATCGTCACCCATCAGGGCATCCCAGCCGTGCCACTCTACCGGCCCTTCCTGGATGTCTCCTGCCGCCAAGTAGCAGCCTGATCTTCGAACCGCCAACATGGTCGCCTCTACATCAGAGAACCACACACTTTGGTGCGTCAGCTACCACTACATTTTGGTGCGTCGGCCGCTACTATATTTTGATGCGTCTGCCCATCCCGTTCTTTCGACTGTTTAACTTTTTCCTGGGCAGAAAAAGAGCCCCTGCGGTTTCTCACGACGTTCTTGCGCTCATGCTTGTTTAGTTTTTTTCAGGGCAGCATATAAGCTTCTGAGGTTCTTGCAGTGTTCCCATGCTTGTGTTCCTTTAGTTCTTTGAGGACAGAAAATAAGCTCCTGAGGTTCTTCACAGTGTTCCAACGCTCGCGATCGTTCACTTTACCAGTCTGCCCTGCAAGACGTGGCCTTTCAAACCTTCTGATCTTTTCCCCTTGGCCAGTCGCTCTGCTGTACCTGGTTTTGGACTGTACGAAATTTCACTGCATTGAGACGTGGCCTTTCAAACCTTCTGATCTTTTCCCCTTGGCCGGTCGCTCTGCTGTACCCGGTTTTGGACTTTACGAAATTTCATTGCATTGAGACGTGCTGCCCTATACCCCGTTCACCCCTAAGCTGAGACTGCAGTGGGAACTATGTGCTTGCCGAACAAATCAGCCGCCTTCCTTTCATCACCTGACCCAGTCCTCGGCAAGTGGGTATGAGCGGGAGCGTGATCACGTAACGAAAGAGGAATGTATGACTGGTCCATTGAGGACGTAGCTTCCACCGCAGTCTCAGCTTAGGGATGAATGGAATATAGTCAGCACGCAAGATGGCCGCCCAGCTCCGGCCTTCCAAGAAGGTGGCATTTACAAGACGGCCGCTGTCTTCATTGGCCTCCTTGCTCGAGACCCTACGGCGAAGAACCAGCGTGCACGAGCACGCGTGCGCCACGAAGCTTCATCGACGGCTGCCCGTACGCGGAGGAGCTGGCATCTCCTCCACTGTGATATTGGCCGATGCTTCTATCTGCTTTGTGTCTGAGTGGACCACGATCAGTATTACGTAACTCTCCAGCAGTATGGCATAATATGAGCCGTGTTCGGCATTGCTTGGTATCCGACCAGCGGACCGGAACCTACATTGGAGGCATTTAACAGGACTGTGCACATGTCTTGCACCTTCTTACATGGTCTTAAATGTCTTTGTCAACACCGGGGTACCAGAGGATAGTGTTTGCCAAGCTCTTCATGACTGACCTGCCTGGATAGGTGTCATGGAGCATAGCATAGTATACTGATAATGCCTGCTCAATTGCCGGTTGCCAGCAATCACCACAAGGGTGCGTTGCTTACCTATACAAGGCAGAAAATGTGAACGATGAAAATAAGCCTCCCTCGTGCGTTCTTGTATTTTTGGTGCTGTTTTTGGCATTTGTCGTTGTACATGGCGGGGCTGTCATTTCACGAGATCCCAAGCACCACCCGGGATCATGGAAAGTGACTGAAGCTTGTTTCGAGGAAAGACTGCGTCTCAACTTCTACCTCCTATATACGCAATAGTGTGCGGTAGGCACCTTTTTGTGACTGACATTAAGGAAGGCCTGTGTGGTTCCCCTTGTGCATTCTGCTCGGGCTCCACTCAAAGCCCAGCATGGCTCAAGCCTCTCTGGCGTTAAAGCTGGATGAGCCCATGTACCCTTCCAGGTCCTGTTTTGGTGCTGCTTGACTGGCTCTCACTGCTTACCTACCCACATCTTTCTCGCACTGTTCGAGGTATATAGTGACGGGCGCCTGACAACAGGCACAGTGCGTCATTACGAAACGTGAGCCCCGGCACAGCTAACACCTTCCACACTGCTTACGTGACTTCGTAGCGGTTGTTACTCCAGAGGACCCTGGCCGTTGCAATTCCTCTTCACCTTCTAAACTTTGAAGCCAAACCAAATATGCAGCAAAACCAAAACATGCACTACCTTTCAGCATTTTAGTACCGCTTCTCGGCATCATTGTGTATTTGTAGCAATGCTCTGTTTGTTTGTAGTATAGATAGTGATATCACAACATCTTCCTTGTCACTCATGGTGCTTGCAGGAACTTTGCAGAACATGAGAACATTGAAACTGCATAGAGCTGACACTGCTGTGGAATGACCAAAATATGCGGTTGCAATTTCCGCTTGCTTCAGCCAGCTCACCACAATGCGACATCGGGACGTGGCATGTCACAGTGTCGTAGGACGCCAGCTACGCTTGATGTGGGAACCATCGTATAATGCCTGTCTTTATCGTGCATGTGTTTCACGTTTACTTTTCCAACTGATGCAATGAAAAGAGTTTTTGGTGGAGGCTATCGAGTTGGCAGGTTACGACCACCTGAGCATTCAGCTAAGTGGTGATTTCACTTGGCTATTCGTTTCAGTGGAATGTCTAATCTTGATTCTGATGTCCATAGTCTATTTTTTGGCTCGTTTGTTCGAAAGTAACTCTGTCGGTCTATCTAAGGAAGCCTCAAGAAAAAGCTTTGCTAAGCTAAGGCTGCACTAGCCTTGACAATTCTTTTTCTTGAGACCGAGATAAGACCACCTGATTTCATTTTGAGCAAGCCAGCACACTGCAGAGGAGGAATGACCCAGATTTAGCATGAAGTTATAGGTTTCACATGAGCACATTCCATTTGTAGCTGAAAAAGAGGTGTCACTTAATGAGAAAGACAAGTGAAACAAAAACATTATTAGGTATTTCGGTTAAGAAAGCTGTGCATACTTTAGCTCAGCTTTCAGTATTTTGGGCACATTTTACTTTTTAGCGGTGAGTTCATCTATGATCACTATTAGTTCACTTGGAGCATGTAAAATACATTGGACGTGACAGACAACCGCACTTGGGCATCCATCATATGTCTGAGCTGTGCCTTCTTTTTTTTTCAGTTGAAGTGTATGTCTCACTTGGCTCGATCAGTATCTACTTCATGTACTGAATACCTTTTTACAGGGTTTGGTCGCCACAGGAGACTTGTGCGCTTGTGGGTGTTTGGTGAGTGGCGTCACCAATCACCATGAGCCCCGAGCCCAGCATGGGTTCAGACCCCCTGCATGCCTGGCTGTGCTAGGTGTCCCCGTGTCTGGTGAAACTGGGGTCCTGGCAGTTGAGCCAAGCCCGGGCTAGGTTTGCTTCAAGGGCCCCCACGTTGGGCAACACACCACCCCAGCCCGCACTCCTCACAGACAGATGTCCTGCGTTGGCTCGCCCAGGACGATCCGGTCAGTCGCTTTGCTTCACCTCTCCTTTCTTGTGATTTTCTTCTCCATCCCTGTTTTCAACCTCTTATCTATCAGATGTAACAGAATTCTTTGAAAGGGAAGAAGAATTATATAGCCCATGGGTGTTGACAGCCACTAGGGTGTGACATGATAACACCAAATGCTTTACTATGAAAATATCTCACTCCATAAAAATCCAATGGCCTTGGCACGAATAGGGTTTGCGTGGTTAGAACGACTGGATGCGCAGCAGCCTCAGGGTCTTTCTCTTTGAATAGACCTACCTCACCAGCCAATTTCGTTAAGCCGCCGCTGCCGCAATGCATCAAAGGAACTTTAGTCTTTTTGCATGTGGGAGAACCCCGCTGGAGCTTTGTGCGTGACGAGATGACACGAGCCGTCTCATGCACTGCCCCCTGCCTCCTGTAAACTAAAGTTATGGCGGCGTCACACATGCGTGGAACGCTTAGTGAGATCTGTTTATTGGGACGATTGATGGCAACAATAGATTACTGTTGCCATCTATGGTTGTGGACAGCTGGAGCACAAGTTGAGACAGCTGTGTCTGCTGTCTGGGCAAACCCGGTGTCTCGGTGTGCCCACGGCAGCCCCCTTTCTTGGTGCGGCATGACTACTGTACAGCATGGACGGTGTGATCCTCATGCATTCTTTCAGATGCGTGGTGTCTACACCACTAGGAGAGCAACATTCGGCACTGTGGGTGCGCTGGCATAAATGAATAGAGACAAATGTATTTTTCCTGGTAGAGTATTTGGTGACACTGTCAACTGGCATGCTTGCAGCCAGGCTAGCAATGGCCATGGTGAGGTGACTCGCATCCCAAATGTCCCAAGATGCCTCTGTCATATTTCAATCATTGCGTTTGATGTGCTTGCAAGAATGGTATATTTACAATAAAACATAGCAGTTCATTCAAGATAGATATTAAACATACTTTTTTAATTAATCTGTATATGCTTGTAGTGTAATTTCATAATCACTGCAGGTTCAGAAGGTTAATTGACAACAAAATTTGATTGCTTTATTTTTCTGGTTTTGTAATGTATGGTTCCAGGTGCATCAACGTAAGGCATAGGCATTGTTGCATGTTATGACTCCAAAAGTTTGGGTCTATACAGCATGAATAATTGTATTTTTGGTGGTGATCACACCAAAAATAGCATGTTGTTATTTCAGCAATTGCTGCTCGTGAACTCGAGACTGGAATTGGAGCTATTGCGACTTCAAGATGTAACGAGATTTCAGCTGCTCGTCAGATCATGGCCAGGCAGCGGAATGGATCTTCAATCCTTTGGCGTGCTTGTTGGTTTAGACCGTGAAACTTCCAAAATTGTGTTTGCCTTGCAATGTCAAAACGTTCAAAAAGATTTTTCGTGTAAAGTCAGCGTAAAACATCTCTGTTTGCTACATTGTTACAGGTTTGTCACCCTGTTTCTTCTTTTTTCTTTTCTTTTTATGGTGATTCAGAACTGCTGTTTGCAACACCGGAGCCCACAGCCCAGCACAGCACCTCATGCTGCAAGCACCAGCAAAAAGACACAAAAGAAGGTTAGCAGACAAGGCCCATCATGTATTCGATGCCACTAGCCCAACACCCCACAAGACCACGTATTGTATGCAATAAACCAGTTGTCGTCGTTAACCTGTCTCGACCACGACATGCCGGCAGCGGTGGGATCCAGTGTTGCCCATGGCAAGAACAGAGGCTATATAAAAATGATAGGAGACGAGTGAACATTGCAGTATGCGCTTTTGCTATTTGTTTTGCAGCCACCGACAGCCTGTCAGCTACCCTTGAATAGACCCTTTTCAAAAGTGTGCATCATCTATACTCTGTTCACCCTTAAGACTACAGTGCCTGCCGGACCAATCAGCCACCTCCCTTTTCTCACCCAGTGATGTGATTGCTGTGCCATTTGCGCCAAATATAACAGCTGCAGGCCCAGGGGCAGATTTAGAGGGGGGTCCGGATGTCCTGACCCCCTCTTGATTTCTGCATGTGTAAAATTTAGGGCGTAAAACGAAGGAGAGGGGGAGGGGATTCCTAAACAAATGGTACGCTGACCAACACCTGACCCCCCTCAGGAAATTCCTGCATCCGCCCCTGTGCAGGCCTCGCTACTGGACCAGATCCTTAGGGTAGGCTATTGCAGGTTTTCAGGACTTTCGATAATCGAAAGTCCTGAAACATAAGATAATATTAGATTTGATTTCGCACCAAGCACTGACAGTACTCGGAAGTTTCGCAATAATCTCGTGATCTTCTCTGGTGGGTTAGTTAGCTTTGTTGAGTGCGCTTCTCACCGCACACTGGTGTACTGCAGTGAAGCAACAATTGCGAACTAGGCGTTGCGATGTTGCGTGTCTTTCTTTGCCGCAGCACACCCGCGTGCTAAGGGGAAAGGTACTCCTCCAGATCGAGACGTAGTGCAAGAGGGTATATATGGACTCTTTTGTAGGTCTATTTTTATGCTTTGTTTTTTGTCCGATTTAAGAATTGCAGTTTTGTTACAACCTCCCCCCCCCCCCCAGAACCTGAAGGACACATAAATCTAGGTGCTCAAAATGATTGTATTTTAATATTTGTTCAGTGGGATTGCGTACCTAAAATAATCATTCACGGCAGTTCGCGCAGTCCTTAATCAGCCATCTTGTTACCGTGTCTGGTACTTCCACATGCAACTAAACAGCTAGTGTTTGTTCTCCTAATATTCGCCATCTCTCCCCCTCACATTTGCAGTGATATAAATGAAATTGAAGTGTGCAGTTATGCTTCAAAAGCTCTTTTTGCTTCTACAAAATGAACTTTTGGCTGCTCCAATAGCTGCTCCAAAATGACTACGACCAATCACATCACTGCTCTTATCACCTGACCCCGCTCTTTGAGCGTGGGTATGGGCGTGGGCGGGAGCGTGATGATGTGGCGAAACAGAGACATATAACTGGTCTAACGAGGATGTAGCTTCCATCGCAGTCTCAGCTTAGAGGTGAATGGAGTGTGGTAGCTGCAGCACCAATTATCGAAGTCCGCCATTGTTTGGGCACACACTCTGGCCGATGTTGCTTGATGTTACAGAGAAAATTGCCTCATCTCAATAAACCTGATGCAAAATTGCTTGTTAGTCTGACAACACTGAGAGCGTCGGTATTTTAATGTTAGCAAGCGTTGTCGGTACTGAAGCACGGTGGATGCGTTGGAAACAACCGTACAGGCAGTGTGCGATGGCGCAGCAGCTGTGTTTTTCGCCTTCCGACCATGGAACGTGGACAAACAGTTTAAACAACTTACTGCAACTGTCTGACGAAACTTTCGGAGGCCTATGCACACGCTGGCGACAACCTGCAGTGTGTAAGCTTCCGCAGTGAAGGCGTACGACTTGCTGCACTGCTTCGACGAGGTTCTTGCCAGCATGCACAGGCCTCCTAGAGTTTCATCAGACAGTCGCGGTAGGTTGTTTAAACTGTTTGTCCACATTTCATGGTCAGAAGGCGGAAAACACAGCTGTTGTGCTATCGCACACTGCCCGTATGGCTCTCTCCGATGCCTCCACTGTGCTTTGGTACCGACGACGCTTGTCAACATTAAAATGGCGACGCTCTCAATGTTGTCAGATCACCAAGCAATTTCGCATAAGGTCTCTATTGAGCCTATTTGACTGGTTGCCATCTTTTTTTTTAAACATTGCATATATCGAAAGCTTTTGGCACAATCAATCATACCAGGGTGGATGCAAAAGTAACCGGAATGAATTTCTGAAAGGCGGGCCGTTTGTAGTACCAGCTTCCTCAGCTACCAGTGCTTAGCAGCACGCCTTCCAAGTTAGTTTGCCGACTGGTATTGTCTGCTATAAATGTTTTTTCCCAAACGCTTCAAAATCTTTTTTTTTGTTTTTTTGCAACGTCTGATATCAAGGAACAGCATGCGGCCGTGAAATTTTGTTTTAGGAAAAACTGCCGGAAACTTGTAATGTCTCAGAGAGCTTGCAAAGAAGATGCTAATAAGAAATCTCATGTCTATGAGTGCTTTTCTCGGCTCGCTTTAAGGCCAGTGAATTATTGATCGACGACCAACCTCGTTCAGGGCGGCCCTCAACCTCCTCAACTGATGAAAACATTGAAACATTTGGGCATTGTTCACTCCGAGTTTGTTCCTGTTGGTGAATCTGTTAATGAGGTGTTTTACCTGGGAATTTTGCGACACTTGCGAAACTCAGGATGGCAGAAATACCCCGATGTGAGGGAAAGGGGGAATGATAGTCCCATTACAACAATGCCCCAGCACACACTGCCCTGTCAGTGCAACAATTGTTTTAGCAAAAATGGCCAGACACTGCTTCTCCACCCCCGTATTCTCAGGACCTCGCTCGCCCCGTGTGACGTTTTTCTGTTCGCTCATATGAAAAGTCTTGAAAGGAAATCGTTTTGTGAATGTGTAAGGTCCTTCAAGTCGGACATTGCAAAAAACGAAAAATGATTTTGAAGCGCTTGGGGAAAAATTTACAACATGCCGCTAGATCCTTTGCAGACGACACTGGTCGGCAAACTGACTTGGGAAGGATGCCGCTTAGCGCTGCAAGAGGCGGATGCTGGTACTACGAACGCCTGGCCTCTTGAAATTCATTCCAGTTACTTTTGGGTACCCCCTCATTTTTTTTTATTGTTGAAACTTTGGTTCTATAGCCCAGTATCTTGCTTGGTGCAAATCATATCCCTTTTTCTGTTATACATATTTTCAGATATTTTTTTTAGACCGGTGAAATGACTGGTGTTCATATTTTGATTATTTAATGTTTGTAATGCATACATAACATTGTTTTTTGGTTAAATGTTTCCTGTTTTCGTGTAAGTTTATTGGTTCATATTCAAAGGTGGCAGCCAATAAGAAGGGTACAAGGTTGTTTCTGGCTTTAGAAAGTATCATTACTATAATTATTATAGTTTGATAGACCAGTGCTGGAAAAATACTTCTTTTCAGATTTCCATTTGAACAATGACTCAGAAGTACCTACACGGTTGTTTTAAAACTAATTATTTTTTAAAGGAAAATATTTTCAATATAAAATTGTATAGCAGGTTTGGAAAATAAAAGAATACAAACAATTGCCACCTGAACACTTTGTTTCCATTATAGCCACTTTATACATATAAACAGTATAGTTTTGGTTGCAATGCCCCAATGGTTTAAGCTTAACACATTGTTTATATGAAGTCTCCCCATGCTTGGGAAGTGCCAACCTTTTGTTGTCATCACAAAAATAAAAGATTTAAAATAATTACATATGTATATATATTCTCCAAATGCAGCACATAAAAAAAAATCTCGGCTATGCTATTTTATATATATATAAATATATATAATTGTACCCCAATACGTTTTTTTTTCTTACATAAGTTTAATTTGGGGTTTTTAAAGCACGCCGCCAGCGTTTGCCCGCGACAATTGAGAGAAAAAAGAACTAATGAACAACACAAGACTACGAATTATGTTACCTGTAGCCGATTACTGTCCAGGAATGCAGATATTGTTGTAACGTTTGCTGCTATTGCACGCGCGGAACGAGCGTAAGGCAGCATGGCTTGAGTAAGTTTATCAGTGCGTGAATCTGAAACCGAAACTGATCAGGGGCATGCCGTGTGGTGTTACTTTAGCCGATTGCTTTCACATCATGTTGCCCTTCGAAGCGCTAGACTAAGAGAGGTGTCTAGCTTGCCAATTTAAATACATAGACCACTAGTATACCAATTATACTTGCAAACACTTTTTGTATTCATCTAGTAAACAGTAGCAGTCACTTGCCTAATCCTTGTCAGAATGTGGTAGGGCATATATACGATTCGGGTCGGTGGGTTAGTTAGAGTAGAGAGTCGCGGATGTGTTGTGTTGGAGTTGTCTGTGCCTTGTTGTACTGCTGACATGTATGTGCCTGTAGTAGTGTTCGGTATCTTGGTGATGTGTGTGTGTGTGTTGTGTTGTTGTATGTGTAGTAAGCAGTTGAATAGCGCGAGTTCGTGCATAAGTACTTTTTTTGGTGCCACCTAGCGGTTACTACTACACTTCCTAGGTGGCGCAAGCTGCCGCTTGATTCAATAAGCTAAGTGTCGAGCAGTTCTGTAGCTATTGATTTACAAACAGCTGGCCTGGCTGGCCTGCGGTTCACAGGTCTTCCTACGTCCCTGCTTCTCAGTTCGATAACAATCGTAATAATTGTGCCACTCAGCCGACTCAGCCACCTAATTACTCGTTTTGTGTCGAAGAGGTGCGAAGCGCAGGCACAGACGCGCAGGAATGGATAACCACGCCGTTAAAGGTAAACCCAAACTAGAAAAGAAAGCAAATAGCGGTAGCGTTGGTGCGGAGTTGAGCGCCTCTCGTCGGTGACGACGAAGGCACCCAGCGATTCATCGCCACACACGACAGGCATACGTTGTGTTCAATAAAGTCAGCATACCCATTCCTCGTGTAACGATTTCTTTTTTGAGCGTTCACCGCCGGTGGTAAAAATAGTCAATCTAGTGAGATGCCATCGGGGGCGATCGCGGCAATTCCGGCACACACACTGCCGTCCTTACAGGATATAGGTACGGTACCGGTGTCTGGGGACGGATGTTTAGAATGTCTGAAGGCGCTTAAAACACGTCGAATAGGCGTATGCGCTCTATTCTCTCACTCGGCCGAAAAGCCGTGCTCTTCGTTAGGCCTTACCGGGGAATTCGAGCCTCGCTTACCGGCCGCCATGTTGCTTTAGAAGGTGGTCAAATTTCACTACCTGCTTTTTGACTACGTGTGGGTTCGTCATTTTTACCCTGGGTGTCGTTATATTTGGGACAACTTTTTACCACCTCAAAAGTAGTCACATATGACTACCTTTTTTCTTAGAGTGTAGGTATGCCGACTGAAACTGAAACTTGAGAAACTAAAGGCAGTGCCAGAGAGAAAAAGGACAAAGTTGGGAAAGCTTGCTCGCTCTCTCCAATTTCTCAACTCTCAAGTGATTGTACCATAATAAATGCGTCAACGCCTCTTCCCAAAATATAAAAAATACACTATGTTAACTACGCAAAAAAATGGTCTCAGTTCATGCATCTGTGTGCAGGCAGGAAATCTTGCTCTAATTTATTCCCACCGCGTGATGAGCTCAACAAACTCACACAAGATTTACAGGAAAATATCGGTGGTGACTTAAATTTCCTAGAATTTTGTATAACCGATCGTTTGCAGGACCGAATCATCTACTCGAGCCGTGTGCGTCGCTGTGCAAACGCAGTCCAACACAAGGCATAAAAACGGCAGATTTAAGACAAGAATCCGGAGTCCATTGTTCAATTAAAACGACATAATTTTGTTGAAAAGGCCCGCAGCTTTTTACTTATAGTGTGCGTCGGGATACTTCCACATTTTGAAACGGAATGAAGGCAGATTTACTTTTAGAAACGCTCGGTGCGCCCTCCCGGACCAGCTGTACCGGATCAGCTGACGACGACGGGACTGAACCCGTTGAACCTGAACCCCACAATAACCAATTTGCGCTTCGTGTTAGTGTGGGCTTCTACCTCCAAGCATCGCACCACACACCACGAACGTTTCAGTTCTTTGTCGCACCGCCGTGTTGCAACAAAACAGAACGAGATCGCCGAAGTCAACGCAGCACTGTCGTGAACCTTGGCTTGTGGTTGCGCACTCGTGGACCCTGTGACTCTCTGGCTTTCAAAGCACACACGACGATTACGAATGATACTTTCCGTCTTCCGGGAACATCACAGGGACACTTCTCCGGTCACGTCTTCGTTACATGTGCTCGCAAACACCGGAGCTTCTCGCGCGCGTCCCGTCAAACCAAAACAATACCGGCGCCATGTTAAACGTGCGTCGTTGCCAGATTTCCCGACCAAACAAGAACAAGGAAAGCAAATCGGCTCTAGCTTCCAGCGTACATCGGCGTCTGCGCCGTGGCCAGATTTTCTCTGTCAGCAATAACTTAAAGATGACATACAGATACAGAAATACTGGTATAAAGTTTTAATATGGCGGCCACCACGGAGCGCCATAAATTCAGAGGAGGGTGCATGGGAAGTGGCGGCACCTTCGCTTGCAGTTGAAGGGTTGAAGCCAAAACGAGAGCACTATATGGCTCCTTCGGAGCAGAGTAGCGCAATCTAGAACGCCGTTTCTCGGCGACTAGCGGCGAACACCCGGATGTTCCAACTCCGGTCAGAAATGCATGGGGAACGTGAGAAAATCGTTGTTTCTTCAATGTTGTGAAGATGTACGGAACGACAATAGTTTTTGACATAATAAAGGAACATTTTACAATCATTTGTGCTGAGTTGTGAGCCAAGTAAGGACGTAATTTGTTTTTAAAAATTGCACGAGCGGCATCAAGCAGCAGACGACGCGGCGATGTCACAGCGTCCACGTGACCCGCTCCGGCCAAGCCAAAGAGCCCATCTTCGCTATTTGCAAAAATCGTCTGCTTCAAACGCCATTGCCTTGGAAATTGCCTTCTCAAAATTTGCACACGCATCCGATATTATTAAAACTTTGATAAAGTGTTTAGCTGCTTTACCAAATTCACGACAGACTAGTTTTGAAAAGTGTGAACTCGCCGTTTATTTTTAGTTAGCCGTGTTGCGTCGATCTCCATGTATTTTCCCATAGGGCGGGCCGCCTCCTGGAACCCTGAGTAGTACCACGTGACTCGCGCCGAGCTGATCTGTCGGCCATGTTGTCGGCAAAACACGCGGATCAAAGGATTGCGCTACTCTGCTCCGTAGGAGCTATATAGTGCTCTAGCCAAAACGAAAGCAACTGCGATGTCACGTGTTCAGATCGAGGGCACACTTTTTATATCCATTGTAACTGTTTAGGACGAGTAATTAGACCCTAACTTTGTTTGTGGTGTAAGAAACTATTATCAAGGCTCATAAAATAAATACAAACATGGGCGACAAAAGAGAAGCCGCATTGCCATCGACCAAAATCAATGGCAGCCAGCACGGTAAGCGCGGGTTCGCCCCGTCTCGCGACATGGCGTAATTGCTTTTAGTGCGTATCTGTCTCCGATACATGTTTCTTTCCGCGGCATTTGTCTCGACGGTCCTTTCTAGTGTGTCCCCACGCATTCCGGTGCTTCGATAGCCGGCAATGCTGCGGTCGTCGCCGGGGTGATGCGTGTTTTCGAGGTCGGCCACACAATTATGCTTGTGTGACCGAACCAAAACACGCTTTTTACAAACTCGCATGATTTTCGAACGAACTACCCATTACTCAGCGTGTAAATTTATGGTAATTTGTGCAAATAGCGTGTTTGTCACCCCAAATATTCACCAAATACACGGGACTTGCTAACAGTGTAATATTTTGTCCGAGTAAACTGCGTAGAAGAGCCGACGTCGTGTTCGGGCTGACTGTCGAGCAGTGTACAAAATACTATATTACACAAGCTGAAGAAGACTACTTGCCGATATCAAGTAAGGGTTGTTTTATCAGTCCATTCTAAGCTCAGAGATTTTTAACAAATTGGCGGATGGCCCACAGAGCGAAGTGTTGTGTGCAGTTCAGCACGAGCGTAAGTTTGTGGACTGTGCCGCAGGAATCGTGTACAAAATACCTTTAGCTCCTGGGCGTACTAACCGGGGGGGGGGGGAGGGGGGGCAAGCGCCCCCGTTCTCAGAAGGGGGGTCAAGGCATGTGTTTTGCCCCCCCCCTGAAACAGCCGCCACTGTGCAGAGCAAACACTGGCCGGCGGCGCCCAAGGGATACCACGGCAACACCTCCTAGAAGACAAGGCCGTAGCGCTCTTCTCGTGACGTCGCGAAGGAAGGCCATCAGGGGCGCGCGACGAAGCGAAGGCAACGCGCGTGGATCGACCGTCGTAAAGCGCTTTTAGTCACATACGCGTGCCTTATTAGCTAAAATGAAAGCTGCACATAGCAACGGGTCTCGAAAATATTTTATTACACAGGCAAAATATTACACCGCTAAATAAGCGGGATGAAATGGTACGGGGTAGGCGTATAAGAGAAAACATTGAGCCACGCAATAATTGCTGTGGGAATGCATATTTTACACAGAAATACTACGACAAAATGGCGAGACACGCAGTGATTGGACACAGCAATACAGATCACGATTAAAAATCAGGTAGACGTAGTCAACGCGGACACGGCTAGACAAGTGTCGCTTACGATCATGTAAGCGATGTTATCGCGTGCAGCGACAGCCACACGGCAAAAGTAATGTAATTTCGATCGAATGACATAGGGGTCGACAAATCAGCTTGCGACGCTCATATAATCACTCAAGACCGCGAGCTGATTAAGTCCCATATCATTTAATGAAAATATATTAACTTTTCCGTGTGGCAGGTGTACTAAACTTACTATTTACAGTCAACTAATTTACTTCTCCCTATGGGCTCGAGCTGCCTTAGAACAAAATATCTTATTTTGTATACAATACCATTACCTTAAATACAGTTAAGATTCTAGTATAAAAGCGATAAAGGCAATAAAATAACGCTAGTATAAATAAACACATAAGCACAAACAACGCATTTTGTATGATCGCACAAACTTGTTATTCACCTTCCAGTGAAAACTAGAATATTACCACGCATATTTACAAATGTCGACGCAACCGCACACGGATAACGAACGACGAACAAATGCCATTCTGTCACGAAAAACAAAACCGAAAAAACAACCCGACTGCAGAACTTTACTCGCGTCCCACATGACCAAGAAAGCCCGTAAATAAGTTGTTTCTCACCTGTCGACCGTATCCACACGTCCCACAATAGCCGTGGCGAAAAACATTTGAACACGAACTTTAGGTCTCTCTCTGTCGAAAGAGAGGTCTATCGATAATCGACCAGTGTTATCGTTGGCTGGTTGCCACATATGTCACTCAAACCGTAGCAGGACTTGTTCCGCGAATCCACGTAAATGCCGTAGTATCGAGCGAACACAAAAAAACAAACAAAAAACTACCGACTGCGGTGACAATTAAGAAACCACAGGAAGGATCAAGAGAACACACACACACACACACAACACACACACACGAGCAGCGGGCGGCAGCAGTGAGGCTTAACCAGCTTAACGTCGTCGACCCATCTCTTGCTCGCGTGCGCTCCCTGCAGCGATGACTGGATTTGTTTCGGTTCCCTTCCCTTCTCAAACTCTCGGGGTTCCTTTTTAGACAGTCAACAGCTCACACACAACGTAAATTTACCAGAATCGGAGCCCGTACGAGGGAAGAGAACGTCGCAGCGGACCGGTTCATTCGAAGAGTGTGGGGATCTGCGGGATTGCACGTAGTCCCGCGGTTACGGGGATAATCATAAATAAAAAAAATTAGTACTTTCAACCTTGATAGCGCGTTGTATATTATGTTTATATTATATATATATATAATAAATTGTACAATATTGCGCTTTTAAAACATATATTAATGTCAGATAAACGCTCACGAACACCCCGCGCTGCTTGACAAGAAATTTTTTTCACGTCGATGCGGTCGATGCCACAAAATGTTTCTCACGTAGTTGCGCTATGGACTTCCTTCCTCCGCCATTGTGACGTAACCACTCGGAGCGCTCTGGCCTTCTCTTCTAGGAGGTGTTGACCAAGGGCACCGTCCCTACCAGGGAGGGGGGGGGGTTCTGGTTTTTTCACCACTCAAAAACAAGTTGGTACACCACTGCTTTAGCTCGTGCAAAAGTGTACACTGAGCAGACAGGAAGGGGTGTAAATAATGGGATGCGAGAGAATAAGTACGCCTGCAAGTCATTACTAGCCCCAGGGAACCTGGCAGCTTATTGTGCAAGGCGCAACTGTGAGGCGCAATTGGTGAGATCATGGAAATCACTTAAGCGCGATGTAGTAGGGACGTGTTTCATGACGTCTGGAAGGTACGCAACATGCGTCATTGAGCCGTCTATTGCAGTCATCAGAAAAAAATATAATTACTTAAAAAGTCACCGCTTCTCGAGCCCGCGCACGTGCCTCGGTAGCCAAGCCAAATCGTCGGTTTTGGCGTGCGACCTTGCCTACAATCGAATCAAGGTACAGGAGCAGAAGCACGTGATAGCGCTTACCAAAGGTACAGTAACGAGAGTGTAAACCAAAGCCGTCGTTGAGGGGAAGGAGAAACTCCCCTCTTACCCTCTCTTGGTGCCCCAGACGTCGTTTTTCTCTTCCTAGAATATTAGCCCGTTACTCCAAACTCGCACAAAAGCAGCTTTCTACTCTCTCCCACCATTCCCGTTCATGCGGGGCTGGGCAGAATCGCGATACAAATGTATTGCGATAGTATCTTAGAGCTTCTTCCAGGTGTCTGTATCTCTGTATCGAGATACCTTTGAGAAATGTATTGGTGTCTGAGTAGTGAAATACTTCTACGATGTATCGATGGTATCGCTTTATTTTGCCAGGCTTGGTATAATACATTGGTTGTCAAAAATTAGCTGGCGTGAGTGGTCCCATAATTTATAATATGAAACAGCCAAATAACATCCTGTAAAAAAATTAAAAAGAGTAACAAATAAAAGTGCTTTAAAGAACGGTTAGTTAAGTCAGTCGTTTTTTCCTGGTTTCTCAATTTTCGTAAATTCCGTGTGTCCCTCCAACACTCTGACTGGCTCACCGGGACCGTAGCCTTTGCCGTTTGCCAAGTTAAGGTGAGATATAGTATAACCCCAGTGTCCCAAGTGTCCCAGAATCGTTTTATTGGACCTTTCCGTTTTGGTAACCGGACAGAAGCTCACCGGACAAAAGCTCACCGGGTAACCATCAACGACGACATTTTAAGGACGGTGTCACTGTCAGCTTCCCTTTCCGATGCGGTCCACCCCAATACTCCTCTACGACACGCTCCGCTGCCCATATGTTGCCCGCTCCGCTAACCACTATGGACACCATACAGCTATCCTGTGCTGCCCATTCCGATATCCTCTGTGTCCTGCTCAGCTATACGATGCGGTCCGCTCCGCTAACCAATGCTGCCCGCTCCGCTATCCGCTACGTGACTCGCTCAGATGTACGATGCGGTCTACTCCGCTAACCAATGCTGCCCGCTCCGCTATCCGCTACGTGACTCGCTCAGCTATACGATGCGGTCCGCTCCGCTAACCAATGCTGCCCGCTCCGCTATCCGCTAAGTGACTCGCTCAGATGTACGATGCGGTACGCTCCACTACCCTCTGCGGCCCCGTCCGCAAACCATATGTTGCCTGCTCCGCTACCCTAAACTGCCCGGACTGCTATCCGCTGTGGCCTGCTCAGCTCTATGATGCATTCCGCTCCACTATCAGCTATCGCTGTATTGCGCGTGACATGCACGTTGGCCTAGCACTATTAGCATTTGATGAGCAGAAGTCAAAATTCGAAGAACTGACTCGCATTTCGTTTCGCCAAACCGTTTCCCAACCAACCGAAAACCGCCGCATAAGATTGATGTTTGTTGTTGGTTCGGGTTCACTACCAAATGTTTAATTTAGAATTCGGGTTCTGTTCCGGTTTGGTCAAAATACCGTTTTTTTTTCTCCGGTTTTTGGCTAGGGTTTGAGTTCGGTTCGACAGCCTGGTAAAACGTCAAGTTTCCTGTCTCTGGTATTACAAATACTGCTCCACTATTTTCTTTCCGCTGATATTCAACTGCTAAATAACTTGTGGAACATGCTCAAAATTCAACCATTATAACAACCAACTCAACTCTTGAGTTTTCATTAAACATGGAAATACAGCATTTCCCAACGCACGAGACAATGGCCTCTACTCTTACTGAACTTCAGTAAAGGGTTCAAGAGCGACTTAAAGGGCTTGGGAAATAACCAAATTGGATATAAAAAAGAAAAAAATGATCAGACGAACAAGATTCTTGAAGGATGACAACAAAATAATAAAACAGGGCAAGAAAACCATTAACTAGCCATATGCTACTTTGGTTCTGTCTAAGTCTCATAATTTATTTTTTATGCTTACACTCCTGCCTCATCGGGTACGCTCAATCCATTTTTGCCCTCAATATTCATTTGTCTTTATTCTAAAGGACACGGAAGTAAGGTAGATAAGTAAGCTTGGGGGGGGGGGGGGGGGGGCAATGAAGAAGGATGAACGGTGAGAAGTGGACAATGCAGTGCCAGGATAATGCGCGCACAAAAAAGCGTAGCCCTACGACTGAATACCCTCAGCTATTGATTTTGAAATCGATTTTCTTTTCAATATCTTCCTAACGTATGGTTAAACACCGTGAAATAGGCCTCTAGAATGAATCCGGTTTCTCAGAGAAGTTTTTTTATTTTTCACGTCTTCTTTCTCCTTTCCGTTTTGTTCCACTACGTTAGCGCCTATTGTCCGCGATTAGCAGACTTTTTTATTTTATTTTAGGGGCGAAGCTCCTGAGGGTATAGCCTTGTCCGTCCGTCCGTCCGTCCGGCGTCTGTGCTCACATCGATTGCCATCCCATCTGTCTTCTTAAAAAAAGAAAAAAAAATGTTTGCGCAGTCGACAGGATTCGAACCTGTGCGGGGAGACCTTAATGGATTTCTAGTCCATCGCCTTAACCACTCGGCCGCGACTGCGGGACGAGTAGGGGTTTCTGAGATGTGGTAGTAACTCAAGAGCTGGGGTTTCTGTCATGGATGAAACGTTGCATGTAGCCGCTCAACGTCTATGCAGGAGAGGGCGCTGCGGTCAAATGCGTATATAATCGCGTTAAACTTTGCATGCATCGGCTCAACGTTTATAGACGAGAGGGCGCTTCGGTCGAATGCTCAAATGCGTATATAACCACGTACCATACCACACATTCTCTTTCTGACATGGACCGTTGACTTGAGCGGTGGAGATGCGTTCCCACGGCTTCTAGCGGATCCAAGCTGATCCGCTAGAAGAACCACTGGCTCTGCATTTCACCGACCATAAAGCAGTAATAATGAAGTCAAGACGCAACCCGGAACTCAGCACTACCTATGTGCAATAAACAAAAAGTCAGCACCATTCAGCACTACCTATGAACAAAATCAGTATCATCAGCACCACCAGAGCTTCGACCCAATCAACATTATTCACCACGTGGAGATGCTGTCATTTTTTTTGTCGCTCCAACACTTCTCGCGCATGACGCAGCACGCGGCCGCAAAAGCAGACGGACAGCGCGAGAAAGAGAGGGCACCGGCGGACCGTAAAAGCAAAAGTATTTGGTAAAAGGGCGGTGAGGGGAGAGACGGGAAAGGAGGGCAAGATTCTGATCGGCGCGCGAAGCTATAGACCAGGGGTGGCCAGGCTGACCCGACCTAAGAGCCGCAAACAAAGCTACGAAACTTCAGAGAGCCGCGGGGGGGGGGGGCAAATTTTGTCCATAGCAATAAACGACACTCGAACTGCTTTTAGTCTATCCGAGTCAAAAGCAGTCCAACTGCCCATATGGCAGTCGCACAAGACTACCAAACCGCAACCTGCCTTTCGATTTAAAACGCGTTCCATTTCACTTTTTGGGGACGTGCTTCTGTGACCGACAGGGAGGCGGGGAGGGGGGGGGGGGGGGAGTTGGGGAGGGAGTTGCGAGCCGCACTGTAACATGGGAAGAGCCGCATGCGGCTCGCGAGCCGCAGCTTGGCCATCTCTGCAGGTATAGACGCTCTGAAAATGCTTGTAGGTCGATACGCCAGGTGTGGCAAAAATCTGGAACTGAACCACCGTGTCCCCGATAGTTGGTCTTGTCAATACATCTGACTGTACGAAGTTCACATAACAGCTTTAGACCGACGGGAGTACGGATGCTCGGAAATAAGCCTCTTAAGCCGATCTGCGGAAACATGCTTTTTTGATCGCCGTTTGGCAGTGTAAGCAACACCGCGTCGCGGAGTACACCAAAAGGACTTTGTGCTCACATGATGAATCTGAAGGGTAATACACGAAATGTGCAGAAAGATAAAAATAATAAATGGTATTTTTCGCTGATATTCGCAATTACGTTTAAATATCGCGAAGTACAGACGAATATTCCTATATCCTAACATAAATCAGATTTGGCTTTAGCTTGCACGAGCTCGAAACTTCGCGAAATATCGCCTTGGGGAGTTAGTGTTATGTTCGGTTTTACGTTCACTTGTTTTGGACCCTCGCTCTACAATTCTGTGCTTTATCCGTCATGCGCTCTAGCATCTTATTAGGCTGGCTTATATCAGAGCGAGACTACTACTGTACTACATATACTGCACAACTTTTACAATTTGGACATCTACTTTTGCTAGTGTGGCGAACATCACATTTCACCAAAAAACTGAACTGTTTACCATGGTGTGTTACATAACGTCAACGCACTATATGCTGGTGGTCATTGCAATTTATTCTTGCTGGGAAAATCTGATCCGGTGGTGCAAAAAGCACGCTGCATAAGGCTCGCGCTCAGTGCAAGCCTTGTATTTCAAAGACATATTGTTCTTGCTTGGTGCGAGTCCCGTACAAAAGCTCACCATACAGAAGCTCACCGGACAAAAGCTCAACCGTTCATTTCACAGACCCGGACAAAAGATCACCAGGAGAAACTTTAATGTTGGTCTTAAGACGAGTGCGGACAACTGAGGTGCCTGCCTGCGACACAAAATATGCAACGATAAATTTAATCTGACAGGCGCATGGTTTGTTCATTAGAGTAGAAACAAGTTTATTCATTGATTAAGGAGAAGCGAATGCATTTTCCTACTAGCTCCAGCAGTCTTGGTAGATCTTGGTGCACCTAGAACCCCTCGCAAATATTTTTCAGACGATTTTGCAGGCGTAGAGTGGTTTTTTGCACCCGCTTCACTGGGGGGCTCACCTTTCCGGGATGTGTCAATGCAGTGGGAACGAACGCCTGATTTTGCTGTAGGCATTCAATCAGCCTGTAGACGCTTGAATGGGCGTGGCCGACACGGTTCTTGAACCCGGTATTCCAATTTTCGCAGGTGTTATTCGCCCGGTCTCTATCTTGAAGTGTGGCGTAGTACATATTCCACCGTTTCGGGGGAAACTCCGGTCGTTGTCGGCGCACAATCAGGCAAAGGGAAGAATACGCTTTGGTTGGCGCCGCATAGGGAGCACAAGCATAACGGAAGGGGCCGTTGAAATACGTGCAATTAAAGTAGTCCAGCAGGTCGCCGATGTCACCTGTAATCTTTTCCCTGATGTAGGTTAGTCCTTCGGGCACAAGCCGTGATGGAAGGAACGCCAGCCTATCAAAAATTCCGCAACTCGATGGTTTGTATTTTACAGTTTTGCTTCAGTTTCCCTTTCACATCACCCTGAGATAATCATTGTCTTCAAATACCTTTACGCGCAAGATGACGGAAAGAATTTAATTTTCTTAGCCATTCACTTCAAACATTACCTCGAACCCCAGGAAAACCCATGCGTTAGTAATGAAGAGACATTGTGACAAACCTTGATGTGCGCGTTTACGCGTAACATAAGCACAGTGAAAAAGCGAGTTCACCGAAGGGTGACTTCGCCTCTTCGGTCGCTCTTCGTGTTCAAAAACATCGGTTCACGAAGTTTTTTGGGTGATGCACAAGGGTGCTCCGACATATCTTGAGTCAAGCAAGCTTGATCTTATTAGCTCCACTCAGATTCGGTGACCTACATTTTGGTCCCAAGACGTTGCTTCTCTGCCTGTTATGGCTTATCTGTCGACACCTTTGCATGGGGTGGGGTGCCAGTTCTCCTAAAAATGGTGCAATGTCCATCGTATCAGCACGTTATCCAAGCCCGTGTTGCGCCCGACTAACAAAAAAAAGAAAAAAAAAATGTGAGTTTTTTTTTTTTGTTTGCGAAAAAACGGGTGAGCTTTTTTCCGGTGAGCATTTTGTCCGGTGAGCCCCCCAGTGTCCGGTGAGCCCCCAGCCCCCGGTAACCGGACAAAGCTCACCGCTCAAAAGCTCACCGGACAGAAGATCCGGTGAGCTTTTGAGCGGTGAGCTTTTGTCCGGTTACCGCTTGGTGCAGTGTCGTGAGAAACGGCGCGAGCGTCTGGCACCACGAAAACGCGAATTCTGACAAGGACATCGCTGCAAACAAAGTAGTTTCTGGTGACACGCTTTTTGGTTTTTGCCGAAGGTCCGGGACAGAGAATGTTTTACAACACATTATGTAGTGAAAGATGCCCCCTTTCCTTTTTTATTTTTTGCTGCTCATTCAGAGAATATGTTTTAGTCAGAAGGAGGGACTTCCTCTTCCGTTTGGGGGTGTTAATTCATAGTTATATTTATGTCCCTTCTTAACCGTAATCCTTTATCGCTTTTATTTTAAACCAAAAAACTGGAGGGTTTAAACGAAATACGGAGGTGGTCGAAGCTTGGGAAGAACATGAGAACGAAACTCCTGTGAGATTTAGAGCGGCTAGCTGCCAACGTTGGGCTGTCCCTCTGAGGCCATTAGGATCTTTGTTTTCAGGTATTCCATCCGTACACACTTTTAGTTCCATGTAAAGTCGGATTACTAAGTCGCATTTCGTCCTTACAATGCTTCTATTTCCTGGGAAAACTTTCTGAGGCAGTTCAACAGCAACGAAAGCATGTTTTGTTGCCTCTATTATCTGTACATGTAGAATAGGTCGTGCAGCAATTCGGGTACTTTTAGTAAATGGCATTAAGATCTAATCCCTAACGTTGATAGCTTGCAAATACACGCATTAGTTTTCCTCTCCGCGCAATGGCAGACGCAGAAAAGTAACACAACAGCTTTCCCTTCCTCGAGTTGCAATTAGGACAAGCGGCCACTTGAACTAATTATATACCGTCAGCGTTCATCATAGTTATACGGTGAAGTTGGCAAAGGAAAGAGCCAAAGGGAGAGGTCATAATGTGGTTAGAGTTCGAGTATTTTTATCTTTGATCGAACACGAGCCATTGCCCGAATGTTTGGCGATGTGTCATGAACCCCAGCACTCAACTCCAAGCTCGATCATGACAAGGGAGTGTGTCACGGTGTCACATGACTCGCGTTGAGAAGTTATGATGTCATGTGACGTTACCGGTGTCAACAACCCTAATAAATCTATTGACGTTTTCAAATAGGTGAGCGGCTTTAGGCAACTTCCGGTTCCTTAGCAAATATTGTTCTACTGTGGACAAACAACAGCAATGCGCTGCAAGCCTATGCAAGCATGGTTCTGAAACCTCCAGACTGTACCTTTCAGAAGAATGCTTAGACAGGCTTGCATATCGTCGTCGTCGATTGTCAACAGCGAAACAAAATTTTCTAAGGAACCGGAGGTTGCCAAACGCCTCTCACCTATTGAACCGACTTGATACAGTGAATCCCGTGACTACGTTACAGGGCGACGTGACGTGACATCACCTGACAGCTTGTCCACTGTCTTGACATCATGACGTCACGTGACCACGTGACACATGATTGATTATAGTGCGAATACAAAAGCGGCAAGAAAACTCAAAAGTTCATATCCTGTATACGACGATTTCATGAGTACATAGACATACAGCTGCCAATTTTTATTCTGATATATTCATTTTGTGATAATAACAAAACAAAAGGTAGGGTCAACCGTTTTGAACCGGTTACCGTTATATTTTTCCCGGTTTGGTTTCGCTTCACTTCCAAGATGGCGGTGAAGAATTCTCTTTTGGTGAGTTCCGGTTTGTCAAAAGAATACCGGTTGGAGTGACCGGTTTTCGGTTCGGTTCCGGTTTGACACTGCTTGTCACTACCGTCGCTACCGCCGCTGTTGCAGAATTCACATCATCATGACACTAGGATTCTCACTGGTCTAGAAACTGACTTGAAATGATTAACTACGGTTTGCTGCGGAGTCTGGGGTAAACGTTTAAAATAAAAATGTAAATAAACCAAACCTGCGATTAATTAGAGAAAAACAAACTGTGTCCTGCACTGCAACCACAACGGTATCTGAAACTAAATTTTATATGAATGATCGCGTGTCATTCACTAACTAGAAATTGTAAATGCCAATTGCAATCAGCCAGAGTACTCCTTATTTTGCGTGCTATGCATAAACAAACCGACTTAAAACATTCATAGTGGGCGTTATTAGCCTTTGTGTCATGGTATATTTTTCAACCGCTCAACGGCAAGCTTAAAATCATATATAATTTTAAAAGAGAGTACAGGAGCGACAGGCAGTAACGTATTCGTTTATATGCTCTTTATTGTTAAATGTGCTAGGAGCACGAGAAGAAAAATAAATTCGTTCGAAATCTTTTTTTTTAGATGCGAGCAAACAAAAACGATGTTAATAAATATTTTCAATTTCTAATTTATTCAGACTAATTTGATATCAAGATGAAAGAGCATTTTTCCTTCTATGTTGTGGCACATATTAAGCATTCTTTGTTTAATATACACGAGAGATTCTAACTGCGGCTTATATCATCATTTTTCATGGGCGCCATGGAACCTTAGCCTAAACCAGTGTGAGGGTCAATTGATTTCTCATTGTTTCGTTTTACAATGCATTTTTGTGTATAGAATATAAAGTGGAAGAAACGCGAAAAGGGGTATACAAACCTTGTAAAAAGCGTCACGTTTCACGACATGCATATATCGGCATCGTTATTGCCAAAAGTTATTTCGTAATACGTCCTCACACACCTACAGACTATAGACATATAGTGCCAAAAGAGAGCGATATGGAATTGGTTAAGCTTCAAGTCTGCAGTTTACCTTGCTCAACGCTTGCAAAATGTTCATAATATTTTCTGGAATAATATTTAGGAACAAGTTTACAGGACACAAATTGAGTGGCTTTGGTTGATAATGCTTCGTGGCGCAGTCATGAAAGCTTTAGAAAACCGATGGGACTGGTTCTCTAGCCATTGTTGTATTATGAAGGTATATCAATGACCTTGATAACGTTTTATTTTAATTCTTGTTATCTTGGCGGCGTCCCAGGTTTAACGGCTCTACCTTTCCTCAATAAAACGTTCCCGGAATCAACCACAAGGGCCGGTTGCTGTTGGAACGAATCGAAGGCGAAGCTACGAAAAACACTTTCAAGAGGTCGTTCGCGTCCGGTGTCTGGCCTGACTTTGTTTGGCGAGTTCACGGGTGTCCGTCTTTGTTCACCGACGATATGACTGCCGAGCTGTTCAAAAGAGGCCAGTCGCTTCGGCCTTGAACTGCCCACGATGGAAAATGTTCAGCACGTGCCCCGCAGTTGGCGATAGGAAACTTGACCGGTTTGCGTCTTGTGTAGGCCTCTTCTGCGTGCTGCTTTGGAAGTACATTAGTTACCGTTCGGCGAGAAGTTCAAGACAGGTAAGCCAAGACCTTGGCGCCTAAAAAGCTGATTGACAGCGCAGTGTCGCGAGCGAGTTGTAAGTTTATTTCGTAAAGTGCAAACGTGTTAATATGCTGGCTGAAAGACGAAAGAGAGCATGCCAGCGTGCCTTAATATTCTTCTTGAGCGGAGAGGAGGAGTTACGATTGCGGCTGGAGAAACGTTGGGGGAAAGAAAGGTTGGTAGGTTTGATATACTGATGTCGTTCTTGTGGGCCGTGCGCACGTTTGTATTTCAGAGAGCCTATAATGAACAAACGTCG
Source organism: Ixodes ricinus (assembly GCA_037355805.1). Taxonomy (NCBI): domain Eukaryota; kingdom Metazoa; phylum Arthropoda; class Arachnida; order Ixodida; family Ixodidae; genus Ixodes; species Ixodes ricinus. The sequence goes on from JAZHYW010015085.1 coordinate 28,407, forward strand.
TGTTTTTATTAAAAAAGAACATACAACGAAAAAGGTGTTCAATGCTCTATATTAAGTCGAATCAAACTTCGAGCAACTAGCGACCCCTATTGCGGAGAGCTGGGGTGGGACAGGATATTTCGTCGAACGTCGTTTCAATGAACGCCGTTTTATCGAGTGGTTTACTCAAAGTAAAAATCCCCAATTAAAAAAAACAGAGTTTGTTTCATGTTGCTTTGTTATGCCCCGGAGTCTCACTGGAGGCGACAAGCCGAAACAAACGACAGCGAAAAGTCTCAATCACATGCAGCATGCTCGCGAGGAGTACCTTTGGCAGGCGTTTGTTTAGTGGTTCGGTGCTTATGAAGTAAGCACGAGTGGTCTACAAGCCTGCCAAAGATATTCTCGCGTGCATGATGCTTGTGTTTGAGCAGCGGCTTTCTGCATTCTACAAAAGCCTGTCAAATCGCGAAAGACTCTGGTTAGGAGGCTTGTCGCTGTCTTGTTCTGGTTTTCGCTCTAGTGGGACTAGACATTTGGTAATGACGAACACTATAGGCGGCCAGTACGACAACGCAAAAACTTCAAGTTGATAGCAAAGATCACGCGTGACATTTTTCCTACTCCTCTAGTTACCGAGTGTAAGGTTTTTCCGTTTTCTCGCCCACATCGTTTTCAGGTTTCCAGTCGTTTGGTTAATTTTTTTTTTATGTTTTGCATCGTTTCCTATCTGTAAAGCAGACAATGTGGCCTCTGGTTTCCAATTCAATAAAGTTTTCCACGAATATTCCAAAGTTTCAAGCTAAAGATTCTATGACCTGTTTGTATCGCGCAGTGTCAGGCTTTCCACAAGTTTTGTTTCTCCTCAAGGTCTGACTGAAGTGCATCTGATAGCTTAAGCCTGTTGTCATAGGGTCCAAGTTACGAGCTCTCCGAAAAACGCCAACAACCTTGAGCTTCAAAAAAAATATATATATGAGCAAGAAAAAGAACGTTTTATTAACCGGATTTTTGGTCCAGAGTAACATTCTTGATCTGTTTACATACGAGAAAGCGTCACGAGCGGTCGACCGGTTGTTTTCACGTGCGTCGCCTCGGCCAGAGAGGTCTCGCGTAGTGACCTTGCGCAACGTACTTCGCCGAGAAACAGTTCGCGCGTCGTAAGCAGCAACTGCGGCGGTTGTTATTTTGCTGGGTCTTCACATCGTTTGCGACGTGCACGTCGCCTACAAGTGCAACGTCTCCTGTATTGAAAATCGCAGTCGCGGTGATGGCAAGGACGTCGAGCGCAGAGAGCGGCCGGCGATGCTGTGGCTCCGATCGAAACCATATTTCCTCTAGTGCCGTGTGACGTACAGCCAGTCACAGGTATTTGTTGGCAAGTAACAGATTACTTGTAATCATATTCACTAATATGTATTACAATCT
>JAZHYW010015087.1:0-41339 GCA_037355805.1 Ixodes ricinus
TCTCGAGTCAGTTTCGCTCTAGCGTTCGACTCTGCTGTCACGCCGACTTCGACAGCCGCGGCGCTCCGCTTCTTCTGTCCCCTTTATTTATTTTAGGGCACAAGTTCGCCCCATTAAACTTTAGTTTCTTCAGTTATTTTCGCCTCATCACTGGTCATTCGTGACATTATATATATATGCGCGAGCATGCCGCCCTAAACTACTCTTTTACCTAAACAAGCACACGTGCTGGTTGGACCTGTTCAAAACACGAACCTCACTTATTATACATTTTTACACTCTCAAACTTAAAGTAATTTACACTAAAAATTATATTACACTTTAACGAAAATTGTTATAATGGCTCCAACTCGTGCTCGTGTAAACTAAGCACGCCTTTTTTTACATTTTCTTGAACGTGGAATTCGTTTAGTTGTAAAATAGTTTTCTAAGCGTGAAACAACTTATACTGTTTCATCATAACTTAAAGCGCCAAGACGGCGAATTATTTGTAGATAGGCTAGTCGATTATCGCACAAACACAAAAAAAGGAATCATGATGTTGGGCTATTAGTACGGTTTGATTGGCTTTATTAAAGCCTGGAAATTTGCTGCGCCCTCAACTAGTGTAAGCAAAGAACACATTTTGATCTTAGGAATTTACTGAACCAAGCAAATCTTTTGTCGTGCAACCAAAATCTGGGTTAACAACCGCATTTTCAGTAACTTGTTCTGCTGTAGATTGCGGACAGCTCTGCATCGTTATTCAGATCTAGCAAACAAAAAATCCTAAAGCCAGCGTATCTACAAAAAAAAAACAAAAAAACTTGGAGTTTTTTGTTTTACCTTGAAACGTTTTTTTGGGGGTTTGTCTCCCGGGAAAAAGAACCGGATTTTTGTGTTTTATTCACCTAGGTGGTTTTATACCTAGAATCTACACGAGTCACGAACAACCTATCTACACGAGCCGTGACGTCACATGACAATAGTAGTAAAGGTGTACACGATCAGCACAATAATCAGTCAAAACAAAAACATATATTTCCATTATCTATATGTTTCCAATATCGGGGTGCCCGGTGTCTTACGTCCATCCTATCTATGATATCAATAAGGCAGTATGTAGTTTCTGACATTGATCCTATCTATTGGGATATCTAAATGGCTGACTTGGGGCCGCGATTGGTCTGACGCAGCAGCGACCAATTAGTCATTCCTATCTATTGGGATATCTAATTGCCTGACGCAGGGGCGTGCCATTAATCTGATGTAGCAGCGACCAATTAGTCAATCATATCGAGATATCAAGTTTTCGCTCATTGCTTGTCTTGAGAAAGAGACAGACGTTGTCTGTCCCTTTTCTTCCTACTTCACGAATTTTCGTTTTTCAAGCCAGACTCATGTTTTCAATCATGATGGATAACTTACACCACCTCAACTGCACTTTAACTGTTTTTTTATTGCCCATTTGTTGTCGCACACGTCGGTCACGTCATGTCACGTGACATGTGCGAACTTTAATTCCTCGTAAAAAGGCTTTTAAAAAGAATTTTAGCTCAGGCGGTTTCGAACAAGCGACATTTGGTTCAGTAGCCCAACGCGCCAAACCTGCAAGTTACAATTTCGTGTTAAGAAGTTGATTGCAATCGTTGGAAGTTCAGCGCAACACGTGGTAAAGTGGGGACGTGCCGCTGGATGGTGCAATGTTCAGTGCAGTTGTTGATGTTCCCACAAGATGTCACCCCAATCCTGGGAAAGTGTCGGGACACGCCGCTGAATGGCGCCATGTCCACTGTATTTGGTGATATTCCCACAAGATGCCACCCCAATCGTAGGAAAGTCTGTCTTTTGTCTTTCATTTTGTCTTTCAATTAGTCCGATAGAAAAGATCGGGCCTTGCTACCGGTCCGGTAAGTTTGGTGTTGACAGAGTTCACGATTGGTCTGTACAATGTGCGATCAATTTCATGTGAACCTTTTCTGCAAAACCTCCAGTGAAATATTTCACGATAGTACTTCAAAAAGTTTAAGGTATCAGCTGTCTCAACATATCCTATTAAATGAACCATGTGAGGTCGATCTAGAGAAATAAAATTTTCTATAAGCATCAAGAATGTGACGAGGCCGTCTAACGAGATCTATTTTCTCAGACCAATGGACGCTGGGTAAGTGGAATTCAGCAGAACGATTCGAGATCCCTGCAAAAGAAGTCGTCCTCTCGTTCGTGAGAGGTGGTTTGAGAGAATTGTTTGGTCCCAAAGTGAGCATCAATCGAAAAGAAAGCTTTCATTCGATAACCTTCCCGAGAATCAACGATTTGCATATGTCCTCTTTCTTTGCCAAAAAACTTGGATTTTCAGAGCAAACATTTGGTATAGGTCAGCCTATGAAAGGCCGTCCCGTAGAGGAATTGACGTTCGAAGAAGTTGAGCCAGAGGTGGCAAGGCTTAAACACGTCAAGACACTGGACCGTATTGAGATCCTCGAGGGCTCCTACAAATCAGCAGAACACCTCATTTTCGCTATTAACACTGCGTATAGATTACACATTCAATCTCCCTCCCTCAAAAATGCTGCTTCGTCACAGCCCTACATAAAACTCGCAGCGTAGCAGTTGCATCCCAGTGGATATATATTGATCAATGAGCACATGTAACACATGCTCCGATTTGGTGAAAAGACCGTGCATACCTCCTTTAGCGTAGCAGACCGTGAAGTCATATTATATCCAAATAATTACATTTTTGCGTATTGCGAAATCGTAGAAGCAGAACACGTTGGTGATGTGAAAGCCGCACCTATGAGAGTCGTACTTTTCGTTGTGACCAAGCGAAACGAGATGATATCATATTCATTCAATTTTTTACCATATAAGAGACTGATTGTAAAGGAAGTCAACACCATTTGTCTGGAGCTCGTTGGTGCAAAAGGAAGTAGCATTTCATTTCTAGACGGTTCCGGTCGTAGTCGCTGCCACTCTGAATTTTAGAAAATGCACGTAAAGTTTGCGCCGTGCTGTGTGCACCATTTTTCAGGTTCCGGAGAGAAACATTTGTACCCTTTTGTGTCCGGGTCTTTGTTCCCAGCGGGGAGCGGTCTTCTGTCCGACGTTTATCAAAGAAAATCGCCGGTGTTTAGAAATCGAGTGGCTCCGTACCTCGGTCGAAAACTCGTGGCCACTGGCAGAGACGTAGCAGAGCGCGTCGGGAAATGTTCTTCACTTCCAGGAGGCCTCTCGAGAAAGGAAAATGCCAGACGTATGGAAACACGAGACACATAATTCTGTAAAGGCTCTCCGGTGCAGGTCATAAAAGGAAGCTCGAGAAACCTTCATCAGCCTGCGACGAGGAAACAGACGCTTATGTTCTAGACTTTTTTGATACCTATAGAAATGTCGAGCGAGATTATTCACACTCCACGAACGTTCCCGTTTGTGTGCAACCGGCGAACTAGAACTTTTCTCAGTACCACCTACTTCGTTTTTCCTGAAAAATCTAAATACCTAGAGTTCTTTCCCTTCGCTAGTGCAACCTCCACGACCGTTTTGGAACTTCGCGTCCCTTCTTTGGGTCCGCACATTTACAATTTGAAATCGAGCTTCCTTCATATTCAATCTAAAATCGTTTGAGCCAATGGCGATCCTGCGAGCACTGTTGCATCTCACAGGTCGGTTACGAACGATAAAGTGATTCCGGTTGAGCCTCCGACGAGATCTGTCAATACCTACACGTTTATCTGAATCAAGCTCTTGTCACCCAGAAGAAAAATTATGCCTATCGTTCATATCTTGATATTCTGCTTAACGCAAACCAGGTAAGTAGACAGCGTTTTCTTTCTGCGATGCTCTACGAAAAGAACTAGTAAATACATCGAAAATGTTGGATATTCCGGAGGATGATAAGGGACTTGCCGCTCGTTTCAAGCATACCGAGAAAAACTACCCTTTGAGAGATCTATTCTATCCGATTTTCAGCGATATTTGCCAGCAAGGAAAGCTCCTACCTAATGGTGTGGACATCCGCCTTCTGCTCGAAAAACTACCGAAGATTTCACACTCTTGACTGCTTCGATGTTTCAATAAAAGCACATTGTGCCGCTTCCTCACATCGTTTTGTACAATCGACGAGCTTAAGTGGCCCCGACTGAGCTTGTCAAAGTCGAACGACGACTGCAGTCTAGTCCCACATTATACCTGTTACGTGGGTGGAGATCAAAGCCAGAACAGTATCTTCCGGTGTGTCACATATCGTTCTCGACGATCTCTATCCTCATCAGGTTTCCTCTAAGATCGTCGTCGCGTTCGTAACGAGTGAATCGTTTCAGAAGTCGCGAACAGGAACCATTCAAATTTGAACACTGTAATCTAAAAACGGCCGTACTGGACGCTGGCGGGATTCAGCAGACAGAAATGTTGGATTTTAATCAGGGTATTTATATGAAGGCCTAAATGAGCTTCCTGCACCAACTCAAACGAAAATACGTTCCGTTCTCTGAAGGTGCCTTCTCAAAGACTCTTTTCTTCTCTATTATATTTGACTCCCGACAGGGAAAACAGAGTTTATGTCCGATCCTCACAGCCAATGTGAGACTCACCCTGACTTTCAAACAAACCTAAATAAGGCAGTCACGATCCTGTTCATATCAGAAACACCAAGCATATTGGAGATTGACAAAGAGAAACTGGTCAGGATCGCTAATTGAAGACATTGAAGAACACAATTTTATTCAATGTTTGCAGGAAATCAGCGTACACGTCCCTGGTTTCGCGGTACTTCTTGCTCCGACGAGATTGGCCAGGAGAGACCAGCTTATGGTCATTACGTGCTTAACTCGGCACCGAGATTATCTTCCGGTGAACACTAGGTTCTTTTTTAATATCTCCAAAGGACAATTCGATTAATTATTTTTACAGTTTGGTATGATTTAAAACACGAAGCATTTTATGACTTTATCGAAAACGTTTTCAACTTCTTCTACAACAAAACAAGAATTCAAGGATCCAGGTCAAGGACGTGTGGACTTTACAGTCTATATGTCGGCGCTCTCCTGTATTGCGGTGTACCACTCCGCGAATGCCCCAAGACGTTCTCGCCAACCGATCATTGACGGAACGATCGTTTGATACCTGTACTTGTGCGAAAAGAATTTCCATTTCTCAAGCCTGAACTTTCCTGCTGCAGTGTTTTGTAATATATTTTCATCTGTCCAGTAAAGCAATCAGAAAAGTAACGATTGAATAGTTTTATTCAATGCACTCATATCCATTGAAAAAGGCTCTACATAAAAACATAGTCAAGAATATACGCATTTAATTTAACAAATTATATGAATACATTGACGCAATGAAATTTTTTCCAAACGCACCCGCGTGTCTAGGAGGACGATATTTCCCCGAGTCAGGGAGGGTTGAAAGTGCCTTTACAAACCGATGACCACGGGAGATATGTCTAGACGTGACAGCCTCAACAATCATAAATTTGACCCCATGCATCGTATTAGCTTTCTGTTGCTTCCGCTCTTCGCTGTTTACAATATGACGAACGCTTGAGCGCGTTAAGCGGAAATTCGACACCAGGATCGGCTGCTTCCGAGTTTGTGGCTATGATAAGCCGGAGCGAGCACGCTGGTGGGTTGTCTCATTGCGTTTTTTTTCTTTTTTAAGGAAAGTAGTAATTTTACCCGGCATATATAAAACGGGTAGATACACTCCCTGGTCAAAATGCCTACAGAGCACCCACAGAAAACTTGTGTGGGGTTTTAGAGGTCTCTATGGGGCATCCATGGGGTTGCATGGGTGTCCTAAAATCTCTGTGGGGTCAGGCCTGTGGGCCTATGGGACATGTGGGTTACTGTGCGGGGTCCTTTGGGTAACTCACACAGCCTGCAAGGGCTCCTTTGGGTAATCCACACAGCCTGTGGGGGCTCCCTTGGGTGACCCACACAGCCTGTGGAGAATCTTTAGGTAACCCAAAGAGTCTGTGGGGATAGAACCCTAGCTTTTCCGGGACATGTAGGAAATTCTGTGGGTTGCTGTAGGTGCCCCGCAGCCCGTAGGAATAGAGCTTAGGATCCTATAGGACAAGTACGGCGTTGTGCGGGCTGCTGTAGGGATGCCACACGCCAGGGGAGCGCTCTGTGTTGCTACATGGGACATGTTTGAGGCCTATGGGAAGTGTGTGGATGTGCGTCTCAAGATATATTCTACCGAAGTCATGCAAAATATAACTTTATTGACGTTTTTTTAAAATTACATTGTTTACCCCAGTGCGCAAAACACTACGCCGACGACGTCGACCACGCGGGTTATTCTTCGAAATGGGGTGTGTAATGCTTACGCTTTAATACGTTATGTCAACATTGTTCAGAAGTTATGAGTTTCGTGTTCTGTGCTCTGGCCTTATCAGTCTTGTGTGTTCTGTATTCAAACGAAAATGCGTATGGCCAAAATGCAGAGCAACAAATGAATACGTTTAGAGGCAACAGATAAATTAGATGTAGGACATTACTTATGTGAACTCTTTTTAGGTTGATTTTACAGATATCCAATGAACCGCAAACAAAACAAGAGAAAAAGCTATTACACTGACGAGTATACATGAACAAATGCAATCATCTTGCCGCAGAATAGTGATTAAGTCTAAAAGAAGACCATGTTTTGAAATGACAAAATATGGAGACAGACTGAAAAACAAAAAGCACGCAAATTTGTTTTTGTACAATGCATGTACCCAAGTGGCACACCGCGTCGGCCGCTGTCGGGATTACGCCGGCCGGTCCTGTAACAGCATGGCGGCGCCCGGCCATGGGCGCCGCTGAGCTCCGGCCCCGGCCGGCGTCGGCGTTTCGTCTTACTCACTGGCCAGTTAAGCAGAGGTTACAGTGACTGGCCGGAATCGTGCTTTTGCTGTCTTTGCTGGCCAGTATTTACATGAAAGTCCAGTAAATGGCCGGCATCGGCATTTTGCTGTCTTTGATGGCCAGTATTTATATGAAAGTTTAGTAACTGCCCGGAATTTGCGCTTTGCTCTTCACGCTGGCGAGCCCCGCCGTGGAACTTCCGTTTACTGACCGACATCGTTTTATTTTTCTTGCCTTTTTCACTATGCAGTCAAGTCGTTGAGGCTCTGACGAACTGCGGCATGAATAGCATGAATAGTGAGGGGAAATGGTTGGGTTGATAAATCTTTTGTAAATGACTGCCGACGCTGGCGTATTTGGTCCCAGCATGGGAAGGCTGACGTGTTTTACCGCGAAAACGAGAGAAAAAACAATGCGGTGAGGAAAACACATTGAGGATATTGAGAATCTGAACATGTACGCCACGAAAAATAAATTTTACAACGACGAACGATAAATATAATAACAGTATAGCGGCGCCTCCGAATGAAAAAACACGTCGCAAGAATGAGCACCCGCTTTGAGCTACAAAAACAATATTACAGGTTACTCCCCAGAAACTAGAAAAATAAAAGATGTCTTTATTGCCTACGACGCCACAGAGGTACATAACTCTCTCAGATCATGTTATTGGTGATTTTAATTGAGTGTCAAAATATGCTATTTCAGGGAGGAATGTGGTAGTTACGATCATCAAACAGAAAATATTCAAATGTTCACATAGCCAGACGTTCTGTCTCCCGATAGCTTATGTTATACAACATACCACACCAAAAAACAAAAATAAAAACGTTTTGATTACCAGGAAAAAACGAGAAACGCCAATGCGTTGTGGATGTTTACACTGCAGGTTTGTGAATGTGAAGCCTTGACGCTACGAAACAAATGTTATAACACCGAACAATACCGTTTCTGGAAAGCTAGTTTAATTATCCGCACTGTTCTTTGAAGTCAAAAATAAAATCATGTCGAGGCCCAATAAAAAAGTAAAACTGCGGAGTGCAACCTCGATAAGTAAAACCAGGATGTACCAGAACAAAATTAAGTACTACTTTCCGAAGTCAGAAAATTAAGAGACGTGCCTAGTACTTAGCGGGCAATGAGCTCAGCTATATTAGTGCCTTAAAATTGCGGTATTTTGTTTTAATTGTGAGTAAAGTTGACCGCCTTCAGACAAACTTCGGCTGCATCACTGTGGCAGTTTGACAACTTACACATTTTCCTATTTTCCTCTCAATATTCACATCATTATTACCTTCCTTACTTCGTTAAAAGTACTTGTGCTTTTTGCTTACTACACTGACCCACCTGTTAGCAGGGAGGGGCGAATTATCCCTGCAAAACAAGGGGCCACGGTTTGTGCATTGCATCAATTGAAACTTAGGCTCTCACTTTATATTTCAATTCATATTAAAAATAGCGCAAAAAAAGACAGGACAAAAAGACGAAGAAGCACACAGGACAAGCGCTAACTGGCAACTAAAGTTTAATGAGAGCTTCCAACTTTGCTATCGCCGTGCACGTGCGTAGTCCCGTCTCAACGAAAACATGGCGTACCGCCAAATCAGCAGATACGGCCCGCCCACGGGCTGGTCCAAAAAAGTCAGCAAAACAGCTACATCACTCCGCCGCACAATCCGAACAAGGAAAGGAAAAGAAAAAGCGCCGCGTTAATATTTACAAGTTAGATAGTGTTGATGAAACTGTACTCTTTCGGCTGCATATACACCGATGCGACGCTTATACAAACGTCTTTGTCACAAGCATGTATTTTTGCCGCCTCCATCAACTCTCGTTCTATCCTTCCCTTGTTGCGTCCCTCCACCTGCGCACCGTCCAGCGTGGGGTAACAACCACAAGTTTTACAATGCCCCGGCAAGTGGGAACCGTAATTATTGCCAAGTGAAGCCGCATGCTCTCGAAGTCTATCATTTAAGCAGCGTCCCGTCTGCCCTATGTAAACACGACCACACGTTAAAGGAATCCTGTAAACCACCTCAGTGGCACATGGCACAAACTTTGTGACGTGCTTCTTGCTGCAAGCAGGTTTCTTCACTTTCGGCCCGCTCACCATAGCGCACAATTTTGACAATCTGCACGGGGCAGTGAAAACAACGTCCACGTCGAACTTAGACGCTATCCTTTTCAGATTGTGCGACACCTTATGAATGTAAGGTAGCACCACGAAATTCTTTGGTTTCCTCTTAGGTACAACGGAAGAGCTTTTCAACTTTTTTAGAAGGGCTTCCGCAACTCCCTGTATTAAAACCGAGGGAAACCCGGAGTGTTCCAAGCGAAGTATCTGCAGGTCAAAACTGTCACTAATTACATGCGGACAGGACTTCAACAGTGCCGACCGAAGGCACAGCGAGGCGATGCCCCTCTTTATCAATTTAGAGTGGGCCGAGTCAAAAGCCAAAAGGGCCTTTTTTGTGCGTGGTCTGTACATCCAGCACACGGAGCATGCGGCTTCACTTGGCAAGTAATTACGGTTCCCACAAGCCGGGACATTGTAAAACTTGTAGATTGCTACCTCCACAGCTGGACAGTGCGCAGGTGGAGGAACGCAACAAGGGTAAGGATAGACGAGAGTCTGCATAAGGAGGCGGCCAAAGAATACGTGCTCATGACAAAGACGTTTGTATAAGGCGTCGCATCGGCAGTATATGCAGCTCGAACAAAGTACAGATTTCATCAACACTCATCTAACTTGTAAATATTAACGCGGCGCTTTTTCTTTTCCTTTCCTTGTTCGGATTGTGCGGCGGAGTGATGTAGCTGTTTTGCTGACTTTTTTGGACCAGCCCGTGGGCGGGCCGTATCTGCTGATTTGGCGGTACGCCATGTTTTCGTTGAGACGGGACTACGCACGTGCACGGCGATAGCAAAGTTGGAAGCTCTCATTAAACTTTAGTTGCCAGTTAGCGCTTGTCCTGTGTGCTTCTTCGTCTTTTTGTCCTGTCTTTTTTTGCGCTATTTTTAATATGAATGTCCATTACCAACTTGCCCAGCAAACCAAGCTTTTACAATATATTTCCACATTCTGCGTAATTTTTGCCCTAAAGTAGGGAGCCGGCGACCGCGAAAACCACAGTAAATATTTAAAACTAGAAAAAAATAAAAAATACACAATAAAACAATTAACCCTACTCGGATTCGAACCACCGACTACTTCATCATCAGCACCGCGTTAATGCCCAAGGCCAAAAAGCCCAACATGGACGTTACGTTCTTTGGGAGCATATATGTCTGCTGAATTCGTTTGGATACACTGTGTAGTTAGTCTCGTAATTAATATTTTTGTTATCTGTTCAGGATCGTATTTCTAACTTTGTGGTAATGTTGACATGCTCAATTATTGAATATTACTGTGTCTCCTTTTAGTTTTTTAATGCGTTTTGCTGATCGTTTTATTGCGAGCGTGTTGTAGATACGCGAACAAAGCCTCCGTAAAGTCAGCTAGGCATCCGTAATAGCCAAATAATGCAATCAGATCCAATCCCAACCTTGTTTTGCGCGTTTCGTCGTTTGGTGGCCGGGCGTGTTTCATATCTCTGTCCTAACGTAAATTTCACCGTTTAGTCATGATGCGTGGAGTTCACCTTAGTTTCAAATGTGTCCGAAAAGAAGGAAACTAATGTGAGCCGTGGAACTACCGTCGAATCTGGCTCAACAGCCAAGATCGTGGCCCGGTCGTTCCAATGTAAGTTCCTTTCTTTGTTCGTTAGGGATAGATTATTATGTCCTTCGTTCAAAATGCTTGTTGTTGTCTCTAGATCACTTGCTTTTACCATTATTACTAATTGTGCGCGAATGATGTTATGCGCCGCTGTTTTTCTTCCCTATTTCCCTGATGCAGAGCACTCCATTCTCGCGCTAATTATCGGTCGCAGATGAGCGCTTAGGGTGCGTACTTGCTCTATCAGTAGTAGCGGAAATCTTTGGGACCTGGGGGCGAGCGGGCGGGCGGGCAGGCGAAGGCGGAAAAGGAGAGGGGGGGGGTTTGATTGCCTCCTCCACCGTAATGTTTACAGGTAAACTAGAATGCTGGTAGAGCGCGGTGCCCCTACATCGCCGAAGCTCTAGGTTTGGCACTACGGGTGGATTCTGTGTGCGTATTTGCGTCCCGAGAGCTGGGCCAGGCAAGAGGCAGCGATTGATTGATCGAGCAGGCCCGTAGCTTTCGCCGCCCAGTCGTCTGCAAACGATGACATTTTCGCGATTCGTAATCTGAAAAGAATCACCAAAAATTGGTGCCGCGGTGAATTCACCCCATGGTGATTAATGGCATAGCATACCGCTCTCGATCGCAGACATTTGGGCCCGCGAAACATTTTTTGAAGCTGCAACTGGACTTCTGGGTAAATTACAAGCATGTCCTTAATTAAGGCCGTATCTCGCCAGTTTATGGGAGGTATATTTTGTTCCAGTGTAAGTATATAGTTTTCATACCTCACCCAATACGAGTTTTTTTCCCTTTGGTCCGCCTTTAGCGAGATGGTGTAGGTTGTAATTGTTTTCGGTTTTTGTATGATTGTAGTAAAGGTGGTGAGCTGGTACTAATTGAACACCTTGAAAAATAGTTCACAAAAAGTCAAGGAAACAAGGAGAGTAACACATAGTCCACGTCCGAGCACTAGACTTTCTACTCGCATAAACAGAGAAAGAAATAAAGATTGCGAAAGGAGCTCGAGCAGAAGCCTAAGTGGAACGCGCTGATTCACCCATTAGCATGAGCAGATTTTAAAAACATAATTTCCTCGTCAGGTATGGTAACAGATGGATGGCTAATGCATCAAAACAGCTCAATCTCTCTAAACTTCAGGATGGACTGTCAGCCATCTATGCACTGTTTACACTGCTCGTGTATGTCATCCTTTGATAAAAAATGCAAATAAATAGCATATACTATGAAAAACATACAAGATGATTATTTTAGGCCTTTATTATTCGTAGTATGGGCAACCAATTTGTCCGCACATTCGTCTGTTACCTGAGCTACCAAGGAAAATGTTTTTAGTATTGTGCATATGGGTGAATTAGTACGTTCCGACTTGGACCTGTTTGAACTTTTGCTAAAGCTCCTTCTGCATTCTTTATTTTTTTATTCTCCAATTTGTGACTTGGGAGTCTGCACTTGTATGTAGTTTATGTATTCTCCCCATTATTCCTTGTTTTTCTGTACTATGTTTTAAGATGTTCAATTAGAATGAACTCACCACTTTATTACATATAAAAGGCTAGTTGTTAATTCTAGAGTGTCCTTAAAACAATCTACCTGACATCTTTGCCTCGCATCCCGGTTCCTGAAGCTAAGTTCTCTGAGCACAGCCTTTCTGATTTCTCTGTTCCTCTCTTCTTTTCTTCTGTGTTTAATAGATTGAGTTGCTAGTGTGCACCTGTCTGTGTCCTATGTGTTCCTGTCCTTTTTTCCTTGTCTTTTTGTGCACTTTTTTAAGTTGGTCCATGATAACTTTTATTGTTTATTCTACTCTGTGTTCTCATCAGTATACTTACTCCAGCGCTTGCCAAGCAGAAGTTGGCAATCACTTTCACCATCCTGATGTGAGTGTCCTGAGACGACACAGGATGAAAGTCGCCTCTGCTGAAGTCCAGGCTTTCATGGAAGACTGCCAAGGCTGTTTATTGTGAAGGCGCTCAAGATATTGGGCAATATAATAGCAACTTATTGCAGCTAGGATTGTTTTTAACACAAACTGTGTTTATGGGCTGGCCTTTAGCAATTCTGGTGCCACTCGCTTGGAATGAAAGTCTGTAGGGAAATTGCACATTTCATTCGTAAGCAGAATGCAGAGTTGACAACAGAAGTGCATCTCTACTTGTATGCAGTATTGCTGTGTGTTGTATTTGTATTTTGTATTAGTTTATTTAGTGTTCTCAATAATGGCTAAAGCCTTCCCATTGGTGCGCATGTTAGTAGCAACACACAAACACGAACGAATGGCGAGAGTGGTGAACAGTGCCGCTCTCGTCGTTCGGCACTGTGCCCATTGGATTTCAGAGAAGTTTCCAGTATTGGTCTCTATGATATTTTGACATATATCGCACATGGACAGAACCAGAGCGATGTACTTACAATTCAACACTCACAAGACTTGCGTGAATACACCCTGTAGCTGGTCGCACTTTCAGAGTCATTTTTTTTCCAAAAATTAATAGTTACATTACCATATTTGTCCTGCCGAATTCTGACAAACCTGTTCCAAACTCTGATCTCCACGAACTCTTGACGTTTTGCATATATTCTTGTATATCTCTCGCTCACATATGTCTGAAAGCAGTTTACTTGGTATATAAAGCCGTGTAGTCAACAAGCAATAATCTGTAAAACTCTCCAGAACACTCCTGAGTTGCGAAGCTTTGCAGTAGACTTTTATGAAACATATTCCGTGCAATTTCCTTACCACGAATACTTGACTGCAGGGGCATGGTATGCATTCGACATACTCTCGTCGACAAGCTACAGCATTATAAATGTCATGGCCACGACCCTTACTATACCTATTGATTTTTTGGCTGACGGTGTCATAGAAGCTGTGTATGGGCTGGACCGAACTTCAATCAGCCTTGCGTTATATGGCACTGTTCTCCCTTTATACACAGGGGCAGGAGTGCAGCCGCATTACTCAAGCTGGTGGGTGGTTGATTGAATCGGTATATACTTGCCACGCCACTTTCAGCCTTTAGTGTTGCACAACACATGTTGTGGCAGTGCTGAACAAATTTATTTTTAATATTTTTCACAGAACAAGCGGCAGCAGCACCAGCTCCTGTGAGGCAGAGCGTGTGCCACACAGGTGCAGACTTGGGCGGTGCAGCTGCAATACCTGCAATCTTAGATGGAGTAGCTGGTACAGTCGGACCGGCATCGCTGAGGCAGCTGCTAAAGCGCCCGCTGTGGTGGATCCATATCAGCTTCTAAAGTTCCTAGAACGTGATACGTTAAGTTGATTTGGTAATTTCCTGCTTCATAGGAGATACCTCTGGATAGAAAGCATTTCTATGCTTGCAGAATGTCTTCATGATGAAAAGGCCTTGACAATTCGTCATTCACCATGTAGATTTCAATAAATGTTTCTCAAATGAGATCTCTCTTTCAGCACCATCGCCACAAATAATTGTTTTTCGGTGTTGCACGGCTTCACCAGCAGTGGTGTAGGAACCAAGTTTATAATGTCTTGAAAAACGTATCTAAAGCGACATCTCTTTGCAAAAAGTTTAGACCTGCATCTCTAACATTCTGTTCAACATTTTGAGTGCATAGGGGAGAGAGACTTAGAGCGTCATATTCCCTATTAATTACATTTGGCCCATACAATAAACCCTTTTCAGAAGTGAGTGCATGTCGAAAGCCGCCATTCCTTAAACGCGGATCCCGAGTATGCGTTGGAAACAAGTGCCATGTTAGTGCTTGGCGTGGATAGTAGTGAGTGCAACGTTAGCGTTCCACGTGGACTTCAATCCAATTACAGCTTACGTGCCCAAGAAATGGCGACTGTCAATGTTGCTCGCTTAGGTTTTGAAAATGGTCTATTTTCCTATGTTCACCAGGTACATGGGAATGAAACTCCAACAATTTTGGAGCAAAAAGTGGCTTTTTTTCCAAGGCGTTAGTTTTCTTGTCCCAGCCACGCTCGAGGTTGCATATGTGGGTCGCGTGTCAATATTGCCCGATCAGGCCGAGTTCCATTCGCCCCAAGGAAGTCACACGAGGTGAGCGCTATCATTAAGAAAGGTTTAATTGATACTCATGGGTTCGAGTCCGAGGCGGATGCTGTGGAAGGCCGAGGTCTGCCTTGTGGCTCGTGAGGTCCGGTCTGTTGACGTGGCTGCCTCGAGCACCGGTCTCTTCCGTTGGTCACTGCCCTTCGAACTGACTGTCTCCTCGCGCACACACCACGAGCCTGTCCCTTCTTCCTCTTCGCCGCTCACTGCGCCGTCCCTTCGCGTGCACGTGCGGCTCATTGTCCCCCACACTCCCCTCCCCTCAAGCCTCCAACTCCCGGGGGGTCCGAAGCATCCCGAGTCCCTGGACCGTCCGCCAAGCACTCTTCCAGCTCGCCCATCTCCGCGTCGCTGGTGGTGGTGGACGCGGATGTTGCCGCAGCCGTCGAACGGGGGCCGGCACCGGTGGGACCGGTGCGTGATCGGGGAAGAGGCCGAGCGCCGGGTCTTCGGCGGCGGCTCCGTCGACGAAAGAATCTGGCCCGTCGGTAGCATCCGGAGTCGCTGGATTGTTGGCTAAGTACTCCTCCAGCTCATTCATCTCCGCGTCGCTGGTGGTGGTGGACGCGGATGGGGCCGCAGTTGTCGAACGGGGGCCGGCACCGGTGGGACCGGTGTGTGTTCGGGGAAGGGGCCGAGCGCCGGGTCTTCGGCGACGGCTCCGTCGACGAGCAGTTGGTCGGGGAGACGACTCCGGCTTCCCGTAGCTTGGCTGAAGCCGAGAGCCGCAGGAGCTAGGAGGTCTGGCCGATCCCGGCGAAGCAGTTGTACTGCCGCTGCGACGCCGACGGGGCGGCCCATGTTTTTCAGGAGGTCAGTGTGTCGGCGGCTGGCCTCGTGCGTGTCCTGGTGGACCACCGGGACCTGGCACAGCCAGCAGGCGTCTGGGTGGTCGTCGGGTAGCAAAAAACGGGGCAGCGTATGCCCCCGGAAGGGCTGCGGGACTTGGTTGTCCGGTTGAGTCGGGTTCGGTCTGGGCTGGTTCCGCCAGCGCACCCTCGACACAAAGTGGACGGCTTCTTGGCCCTCTTGGGCCGTCCAGGTGGCTACCGTGTGTCGGGGGGGGCTTGCGCGGAACAGGGTCTCCAGGTACAGGCAGGCCCTCTGCGCTCCGTGGGGTGGAGTCTCGTGTGGCCGCCTGCTCCCTGGGACTTCCCCGGTACTCCGCGTCTCCGCCGCCCTGCCTTCGTTGACGTGGTCGAAGTCGGGATTGCTCACCCCGTCTCTGCCAACCAGGTTGACCACCCTGACGGTTGGTCCGCCTTGCGTCTTGCCAACCGGGTTCACCACCCTGTCGGTTGGTCTGGCCGTTCCCCCGCCAACGGGGTTGACCACCCTGTCGGCTGGTGTGGCCCGTCTCCTGCCGAAGGGGTTGACCACCCTGTCGGCTGGTCTGGCCGGTCTCCTGCCGGACGGGTTGGCCACCCTGTCGGCTGGTCTGGCCGGTCTCTTGCCGAACGGGTTGGCCACCCTGGGAGTTGGTTCGGCTGGCTCCGCCGGTATCCCGGGAGGTGGAAGGTCGCCCTCTTGGATGGCGCCGCCCATTCTGGTCCCTCCGGGAGGCATTTCTGGACAGAACAAGCTCTATTAACATCTTGCAGAGATTAGATCAAGTTCTAGGCCGCAGATGATAGCGCCGCGCAGAGCCCCTATCAGATCTTTCACCGACGGGTTCGCGCACTGTTCACGGTCGTCCGGATTGCAAAACCCATCTCGACAATGTGTTCGTCCCAGTCCCTGTGTCTCTCCGTTAGTGTGATCAGCATGCTCTTCAAGTTTCGGTTCACTCTCTCAGTGATATTAGCCTGAGGATGGTATGGTGTCGTCCTTTTGTGCTTTATGTTTAGCGCCAAGCAGGAGTCAGTGAACACTCTGCTGGTAAAATAGCTAGCATTATCGCTGATGAGACATGTGGGTGTGCCGAAGCGCATGAAAGTTTCCAACAACTTCTCCCAGATGCGCTCCGAAACCAGCTTCCTCAGCGGGTGTAACTCCACCCATTTTGAGAAATGATCGGTTATTACCAATAAGTACTGGTTCCCACGGGGACTTTTTGGTAGTGGGCCGATGATGTCGCAAGCAACCATCTCCCACGGGTAGTGACTCACTACAGGCTGCATCAGGCCTGGGGGCTTTCCCCTCGCGGCTTCGCTTTCTGGCAGGCTGGGCAGCTACGGGCGTATCGGAGTGTGTCCTGTCTCATCCCCGGCCAGGTCGCGACGCGACATAACTTATGAAAAGTCTTGCTGCCGCTGCCATGACCAGCCAGAGCCGAGTCGTGGAAGTATCCGATAAACCGCCTCCGTAGCCTCCTAGGAATCACCACCCTGAACGGAGAGTCGTTCCCCTCCTCGTCGTCGATTGTTGGGATGTAGCGGAGCAATAAGCCGTCTTGGCCCAGCAGGTATGAATCAATATGTTCGTTTACTTGACCGCCAGCGTTCCCGGTGTTGCTTGCCATTTCCGCAATTTTCCCCAACACCCGCTGACAAAAACCATCTGCCTTTTGGGCCTCGACAAGCTCTTCCTTGCTCACCACTTCACCCCAAGCCACGATCCTTTGTTCCCTCGTGCGGCCTCCTAACACTGCGACGAGCTCCTGTTGCATCGATCCCTCCCAGCTGTCTCGCTTATGAGCGGCCGCGCGGGAAGCTCGTCTCTCGCAATCCCCTGGTTGCGTCTCCTCCTTCCAACCACTATCATGGGGCGCCCGAGAAAGTGCGTCTGCAACCTTGTTGGTCGAGCCCTTGCGGTCTACTCGCGCAGCTAGTGTTTGCTCCTCTCGTGATCCGGCGAGTGAGCGTTCTATGTCCTGACCGAAACTCGGTGGGACGGCAAAGGGATAAGGGGAGTCAACGGATTATAGTGGTACCCGTTATTCTTCAAGTCTATGATAATCTCCTCCCGGCAGACGAAGTCCTGTCCTAAGATCACAGGAATTTGCATGCCTGGCAGATAGAGAAAACGCTGCCTCCTTCGTCTGCCATCGAAGCTAAGGTGAAGGCGTATTGCGCTTTGTGCCCTAGCTGATCCTGCTGCTAAACGCAGCGCTGTGGAAACTTCCCGCACTTGGAGTGCTCTTCGGCGACAGTCTTCGTAGACTCCGTCGCCGATTAGGGAAATGGTCGAACCGGTGTCAATTAGTGCGTAGTAAATGTTACCACCGATCTCGACACGCACGTACGGCCCCTTCTCAGATGTCAAACCCCGAGTCCGACATGCCGACGGGGCAAACACCAACCTGTCGCTGACCGCAACTCCAGCCCCGTTGGCAGACTGATGAGGGGCCTCGGCAGCGGCCGGCAACCGCGAGTCGGGAAGTCCAATTAGTGGCGCCGGCCTCTCCCGTTTCCCTGAGACCCATGGGGGGAGCTGCCGTCCATGTGCACTGACGCTTGATATGCCCAATCTGCATGGCATTTATAGCACCTGACCTGTCCCCTGCCATTTGTGTGCTGAGCGTCCGCCTGCTACCATCACGCGATGCAGTGTCGCGCCGAGGGTCATTGTAGTTCCCGCGACCCTCGTAATGATTCGCGACTCCGCGGTGGTCGGCTGCGCCGCCTCTCCTACGGGGATGCGCCCTGGAAGAGCCCGCGTTGGCTGCTCTGCGCCTCTGTTCAAAACCGAAGGGATCTAAGGCACGGGGCACAGCAGTTTCGCCACTCCTATGTCCTGTAGCGGCCACGTACGGCATACGTGAGTCGTCGCAAGCTCCCGCGCCTCGTCCTGTCCAGGCGCAACCCGGCTCCAGAGATTCCTCTGCGCGTGGAGGGGGCGATACGTCAACTCGGCGAGCAAGCTCGCCTGAACGGTGCGCGCCTCTCTGGCAAGTGCTTCCAGATCAGCGAAATCACGTCCGCGCAAGTAGGGTTTAAATCTAGGGTGACACTGGCGGATCTGCCCTAGCTACCTTCTCCGCGTCTGACGCTGTAGGTTCGGCTCCAGAGTAGAGCTCCTGGAGAGCGCGGATGTATTCTACGAGGCTCTCGTCCGGATGTTGAGTACGGCTGGCTAGCTCATCTCTGATCCGCATCTCACAGTCGGAAGGCAGAAATTCCTCTCTGAATCGTGCCCGGAAATCTGCCATCGAAAGAAACGGCCTCTGCATTCGTCTCTAACGCGCTGCGTCACCCGTCAACGCGATTGGGATGATCTGTATCAGCGCCGTTTCATCCGACGCGCCCAACGCGGCAATGTACGCGTCTAGGTCCTGCAGGAAATCGTGAACCGATGCTGCGTCGGAGTAGCCCGAATAGGTCGGCGTCGGCACGCTCAACCGCGGGCGAGGCACGGGCGTTGGCGCGGGATTCGCCACCCCTGGGGCCAAACCCATCTGTCTAAAAACGTCGCGAACATCGCCGTCATGGCGTGCATTAGTTCGCTGACATCTCCCGTGTTCACCGCTGGAATTGGGGGCTCTAGCGCTGCCGCAACGCTCGCTTGCCCACTCGTGCCTTCTCCCGCGTCCGAGTCAATATCCGCCACTGACTGGGTTGAGGCCTCGGGATGGGCGGCCTTATTCCGTAACTTGGACATAGCGGCAGAACGTTAAACACTGGTGTCCAGCGGAGTAACCAAAATTCAAATGGGAAAACAATGGAAACCTAACTCTAGAAATCGCGATTCGTGGGACTCCCTGGGAGTGAACAGTAACGACGGCAGACTGATCGAGCCCCACGTTGGAAGCGCCAGTTATGTGGGTCGCCTGTCAATATTGCCCGATCAGGCCGAGTTCCATTCGCCCCAAGAAAGTCACACGAGTGAGCGCTATCATTATTAAAGGTTTAATTGCTACTCAAGGTTGGAGTCCGAGGTGGATGCTGCGGAAGGCTAAGGCCGCCTTGTGGTTCGGTTCCTCTGTTCACGTGGCTGCCCGGCACCGGTTCTTCTGTTCGTCACGGTCCCTCGAACTGTCTCCCTCGCGCACACACCACGAGCATCCCTTTTTCTGTTCGCCGCTTATGGCGCCGTCCATTCACGTGCACTGTGGCTCATTGTCCCCCACACATATCAGTGGGTGCTTCTTCTCATGTTTTCTATCCATTACGCCAACCGAAAAGTTCAGTGGGCGGGGTGGGGAGTGGAGGGGGATCATAGAACACCATCTAAGGAGCTGGGCTAGGGGACACAGAGGGCTAGAAAGGGAAGAGCGAAATCACAAGGCGTACGGTCAGCGAGTGAGCGCACTGTCAAGTTTTTTTGAGCCGGCAAAATAATCTTCGCCAGCAGCCGACGCTACAAGAGGGCTTGCCACCCAGTACTTCTTGCAGTTCGACAGCGGCAGAATCGGGAGACGTAACAAAAGAGTTTGATAGGTCGAGCAGTGTAGTACTGTTGTATCGGCGCCTCCCATGACGTTTGAAAATGATTTTATTAAAAGGGGGTTAAACTAACTAAAGCTTACATTAATCAACAAGCACGAAGCAGCATTTCATGAAAAAGAGGATCTCACCACCAAATACATCGATTTCGCCTCCTCTTTTAATTTTTTTATAGGTGCATTTCTACGACGGTTGATGTCATTGTGACGTGGAAAGCCGGGGGTGAAAACATAGTGAACCACAACGTAGGGCCAAGCGTTGCTGTGAAGAACCTGGCCATTGCTCAGTGGGGTCCAGTGTCCTTCTGCAGAGAACTGTGACCGAAGTGGCGTCAAATGCCAGTCTTAACAAGGACAGCAGGCTGCCTCTGACACACAAGAAAGTGGCATTACTAAGTGGCGAGTGCAAACTAACTCACGTAAACCTACGCTAATAGCCGATTCACACGACGGACCGAATCGCGATTTTTGTCCGCGGACCGTGTATCACGTGACCGGCGCGTCACCGATTCATGCGATCCGCGCCTCGACCGCGGACGCGCGGACTAATAAAGTCGAGCGCCTTTTTCACTCGCGGACTTTTAGCGGCAGATCGACTTGAAAAGCGTTTAGTCTGGCAACGGTACATTGTTTTCTCTTTTTTTGTTTTCTTTCTGGGCCATGAAAACAAAAATGGCGCATCGTTGTGTTTTGTGCGTTCGCTGGTTCATTTCGTCGTGCGTTTCTTGGTTTTACGTGTGAAAGAAACTGCAGAAACTTGTCTGGCTGACGCGACGCAGGTTCCGGTACTCCTCCGTGTCCGCGTCAAGAAGCTCCTGTCAAAACTCGTCTAGCACGCCGCGATATTTCTTGCACGTCAAACCAGGATTTCACCTGGCAAGATCTCTCTTGTGGCTGTGGTGTACTCGAGTGTTGTGCACGAGCGCTGAGTGTGTGAAGGCATCTCCAAACGCCCCTTCGCGAGCCCAGAACTTCGTCCCTTCCACGCGGAACCTTTCTCGAGCAGGACCATGCCCGTGTCACTATCATGCTTTGGGTCAGTAAATCTTGTGGCGCTTCGCGCGAAGCCTATCACGGTGTTTTGTCTCGGTCTGTACGTAACAGCGGCGTACGATTTATTATCGCGGTAGCAAACGTAGATATCTCTCTTGGACAACGGTGCCACAGTGCGATGTTGAAGTTTCGCGGCACTGTGGGGTGGCGAACAGGTTCGGTCCGTCCTCGCTGGCGTCTGCTCGTCGTGTCCCTCGTGTGGATGCGCTTGAGAGACGGACGATCCGCGGACATGTTGCACGTGATCAATCCGTCCGCGGATCAGTCCGTCGTGTGAATCGGCCATAATCAGTTATTTGAAAAATCTTCTCAGTCAAGACATTATCTTCGCAGCTAGTTCGTATTATACTGGGAGCTCACAATATTTCGGTGGTCTTTGGATGGACAGTATAAAACTGACGGGATTAAGCACAGAGGTGTAACATAATCGTGGATGCTTTCTGTAAAATTATGGGAAGATTAGGTAACCTCAGTAAAACACAAAATCTATATATTAACTTTTTATACTTTACGTGGAAAAAGCAAATTGTTTTTGTGCCACTGGTCTTTTTTTCGGCTAATGAAGTAAGCAATGCGTAGGGTATTTTCTTTTTATTCCAATCATTTGCAGTTGCAATACATGCCACAGGGGCTCTGAATAATATCTAATGTCTTCACCAAAAAAAGGCTCTGTGAAATTTTCTTCTCAAGAAGAGAATTGTTGCAATTTGCAATAATTGTCTTCTTTCTTCTTCTTTTGACTCAAGGGGGTTTATGTCGTAATCTTTGAAATGCTGAAGCCACCGCTTTCAGGCATGTCCTTAAAATAAGTCATAGTGCAATATGCGCATTTAACTGATCACTTCGATGTGCCCATGAAAAAATGTGAACTTCCAGTAGGTATTGTGTAAAATTACAGTAGCACTATGTACTTGTCATGCAGCGGCAAACAAAAGCAGGCTTATAATATGTGATGAATATTAGTACTCTCAACGACTGGTAGGATGTTTGAACACTCTTACCGCCGTATTCATAAACATTCCCCTACTCCACTCCAAACTCGACTCGACTTGAGTGGAGTATGGACGCGCGACTCCACTCGAAGTGTCATTGGTATTCACAGACGCGAATCGGCACTCACTCAAACTCGAGATTCCGTTCTCCACTCCAACAAGCTTGAGGACGTCTGGGAGCGAGATTATCGCCAAACGTTTTATTCAAAACACCATTTTCACGTGAAAAATAAATATATTCGTTCGTGTTATCTAAAAACGTGTACCATACAAACATCGAATTAGTGAACTACGAAGTTTTATTAAGGCAGCGTAGAGTTTAGACGCGTTTGAGCGATAAAACGGACAAAGTCGTTATCTTGTCTGGCAACATGCGCATTCGCGGGCTGCGTCTTGTCGTTCTCTCGACGATAGTCCTCGATCTCGTCCCTCGTCCTCGGTCTTTCTTGCTACCGCCGCCCGTTGTCTTCCGTGCAGCCCTGCTTCGTCGCCTCGCCGCCTCGCACGACGAATCATGGAAGACCCCAACGGCAACGACTCGGAAATAGTCGATACCGAAGAGCGGGCAGGGGTTCGTTTTATTTATACTGCGGAGGAGAAGGCGCTCCTCCAAGCGCTCGTAACCAAGCATGCGCGAGTTCTCGAAAACAAGAAGACAAATAACTACTCGAAGGACGTAAGGATCAAAGGGCCGCCAGGTCCTTTGATCCTTACGTGTGTACAATCAATGCACCCTGTCACGCCGGGGAACTTCTTCATTTGATAGAATTCCAGTGTGACGTCGTCGAAGTCCGCCGCGCTGTCCGGGAACTTCACGATGCGCCGGAACAGGGTGTTCGCGATGAGCCGCGAAACTCTTCTTACTACGCGGCACACGGTTGGTTGTGAAACGTTTACCAGGTCGCCGGTGACCACCTGGAATGTTCCAGCGCCGTAAAAGCGCAGCGCGATGAGTAGCTGGAGCATCGGTGGGACCGGCAGACCTCGATTGGACGCGCTCGCCTCCAGCGGCAGCATCTCGAGGAGACTCGCAACCGTCGCCTTGGAGAAGCGGTAGCGAGCCAGAAATTCGCGATCGGAGAACAGCTCCATGGGGTTAAGCCGGTCCCTAAAACGGCGCCGTGCCACCCGTAACGCCGGTTGTCCGCCGCCTTGGTCCTCGTTCAGGTGTTCGTCCGTCCTTAGGACGAAGTCGACGAACGATGCGTCGGCCGCCATGTTGACCACTGACTTCTCACTCAAGAGTCGAGTGCGGCGCTGGCGCGTACTTGAGATTTCGAGTGAAAAGTGGAGTGAACACTCCACTCGAGTGGAGTGAAATGTCTATGAAGCGCAATACCGCCCTCGACTCGAGTTTCGAGTGGAGTTTGGAGTGGAGTAGCGTCTATGAATTCGGCGGTTAATCACTTTCTCTAAACTGAATTCAGCATCAGCAATGTACTTATTTTTAAGTGGTTTAATCTTGGCTTGCTCAAACATTAGATGCGAGAGGGGCACCATATGACGGGCCTTAAACACGTGGCTCGCTTGGCGTTTGCTAGCGGCCCACACAGTAAGGCATAAATTGTAAAAAAAAATTACATTAAGGTTATAACCAGCACTTTTTCTAGGGATTTTGGTTTTGGAAATTGGTGACGTGGTGACGGTATTTCATGAGCCCAATATTTGTCAAAATCAGGAACTGGACGTGAAATCTTTCAAATGGCGATGATTGCTAATTGCTATACAGTACAACCATCTTACTGTAAACGACTAAATTTCCGCGAGGACATAATTTTCTCGAATAGCCTACAATTCGGGGAAAATACGTCCCGCGAACAGTTCACCAATAAGTGAACGCTACGGAAGCTACACTCGATTCGCAAAAATTAAAACCCGCGAATAATTTCAAACTTTCAGCTTTAACCCTATTCGCGAAAATGTGAGCCCGGGAAAATTAAGTCATTTACAGTAGATCAAACTAAAAAAAAAAACTGTCTACCAGTTCGATATAGTGGGTAATTCTACATGTAAGTTTGAATGAATCAACAACAAACAAACGACATATTTCGAAAAGTTGTTTACTCTCGAAAGAGCGTCTCTGTGTCATAAGGGACGCTCCATGTGGCTATGTAGTGGCCGCTTCTTCGTTTTTCAAGGTCTCACCGGCTCATCCTCTCCCCACTTCCAAGCGATCGATGCAATTGACCCCCCCCCCCCCCCCCCAAATAAAAAAATAAAAAAACCCAGCTTTCTTGCACGTGATTTTTCCCCCAATGGGTTGCCCGATTTCGGTGAAAGCCAGCTTGCAGAGCTAAACGGCGCTCTTGGCAGTTCGATTTATCGGGAGACGCTGCAATTTTCGTTCAATGTAACCACATTTTCCGCTATGCATTTTTATTGCAGCTACGAGTATTTTCACAAAGAGTTTAATACAAGGGATAGTTCGATATCATCGGGTTTGACTTCATACAGAGTGTGCCGTTTTAATTCGAACATATTTCTTTAAAAAAAGGGGGCGAAAGTTACGTGGATGCCTTTTTCACTTTGTATTTGTGGGGCTCGGCGGACATAGATAAGGTGATAACCGTCACAATATGTTGACTGATCAACCAAGATTTGTTAATTAACTTTTAATTATTAATTTATAGGGCATGTTCCCATTGCATGTTTTATATGCGTCACGATTAAAGGCTATTCCGAATGAAACTCTTCATGAAAGTGATGTGGCTTGTGATATAAATTAACATTTGTTTAAGCCTTACTTCTACAAGCTGTGCTCCATTAAATGTTTCGTCATTTCATATTTTTCAGAATGCTTAGCGATGAAGCTCTGTGGCGAAAAACATGATTTGGATGTCATTGCTGTAATGCGACGACAGCAAAAGTGAACCATATACTGGGAGAAAAAATAAACGACCGGCAAACGCAAGAGAAGCGAAGAGTGAAGCAGTAAATAAAGATGAAACCAGCCAGGTCTTGGCGATGGTCTGCAGTGAAATATGATGTCGAGCATGCATTCCCCAACAAGTCCCACACCGACTGCCGACAGAGCATGGGGTTATAAACCGTATGGGTTACCCACACGGCTCCCACAGGACCATGATCCTACACAGCGCCTATAGGATCGTTCCAGGGCCCACACAGCTCTCACAGAGCTCCCATAAACCCACAGAGACTGTGCGGGGACCAATGGGGACCCATACACCCACACAAGCTCTGTAGGGACCCACACACCCAAACAGACTGTGCGGGGACCTCAGGTACTCTGAACACCCACAAAGTTTCTGTGGGACCCACACGGTTTCATAACCCCATGGGTCTGCGGGCTTTTTGAGTGGGGCTGCCTCTCACATTTGAAAACTGTGGCGTCTTGACGATCGTTCTCGATAAATTCCAGTTTTGAGAAGCCTGCATCTTTCACAATGATTGGTTCTGCCAAATCAGGCAAGAGCACATATATTCGTAAATTGCTGCAATATAGAACGGAAATGTTTGATAAAAAGTTGGACGTAATTTCTATATGTACGTTTACGAACAACCGTATTTTAAAGATCACCCGGATGCAGTGTTGCCAATTTAGCGATTTTGTCGCTAGATTTAGCGATTTTCTATGCATTTAGCGACGGATTTTTTTGATTTAGCGGCTAGCGACTTTTTTAGCGACTTTGGTGTTCAACCGTAATCTTGTTATTTTTAACAATTTTAGAGATGCTCGCGGGCTAAACCTTTTTGCTTCTCTAGCCGAGTTTGCTTTGGATATATGCTCAATTTAGCGGCGCGCTTAATTTAGCCGCGCACTAAGAAAAGCCTGGTTTGGTTTGAAAGTGCTCACTCTAAACTGGTAAAGAGGGGTATAGCCTTGACATGTCTAAGTGCGGCTCTGGAAAAACGTTGCAATCACCAGATGATAATCAGTCTTGAACGACAATCAAAAAGGTTAAGAGACGCGGGGTGCCCCCTAACCTAATCTCTAGTTGTTGTGAGAGCCTTCTTCAAAAGCTAAAAAGAAGTAAAAAAGGCAGCGAGGCAAGTAAAGAAAGGAAACGAGTGCAAGTCATTCCGTACATGCATACCGTGTCTCATAATCTAAATAAGGTAGCTGGTAGATTCGACATTAACGTGGTTTTTCGGCACAGTGTAAACTTGCCATGCTATGACCGATGGTGACAAGGCAGAAAAAAGCACCGTGTTCCAAGAAACACGCGGTGCAATATACTGCGTGCGTCACCAATGTGGTGTACGAGATTCCGTTTAGTTGTGGCACAGTCTACATTGGGCAGACTGGGCGCTGCTTCAATGATAGAGCACGAGAACATAATTTGAGTGTGCGCAACAACGCGGGGGGCCATCTCGCTGACCATTGTAGGCAATGGGGGTGTAAACCTGACCTGACTAGCACAAAGTTTTTAAGAAAGGCAAAGAAAAAAACGGAAAGAAAGATTATAGAGGCATTCTACATAAAAAAGACAGAAAACAATTGCGTCAGCGCTCCGTCTTTGTATTTGCTTCAGAGTGAGAAATTAACAAGTACCCGTTTCTTATTCGTACTTACCGCCTAGTCGTTTCCCAAATAAAACATTACAAATAAAAACCGTCCTAGTTGTTTTTCAGTGTAAGTTTAACCTCTCAAAATACCTGAAATATGATTATTTGAGGTTTACTTACTTTAAAAGGGTTTAATAAGCTTTTGAAATTTAGCGATTTTTTTAGCGACTTCCTGGCGAATCTAGCGACTGTTTAGTGACTTTTTGGTATCAATTTAGCGGCGCGCGCAAAAAAAAGTTGGCAACACTGCCCGGATGTTGTGTTCACTCAGGACATTGCACAAAATTTGGATCCCGAAAAACCTGCTAAATATTTTCGACGACTTTCTCTCGAATAGGACAAAACTGAAGGAGATATGCGAGTATTTCAAAGGCGCTGCTCACCATTATAACGCCTCCGTCATTTTCATTACTCAAAATATGCTTCACTAAGATTCATAGTTTCGAACTATCTGCTTAAATTCTACGGCTCTAATAATATTCCTTTCGGTGAGGATTGTCGATCAACTCCAAATACTATCTCGACAGCTCTTCGAAGGAAAGGAAGGGCATGTTCTTCAGACGCATGTAAAACACCATTCAGTTACATCCTGATCGACCTATCGCAAACTTGTCCCGATAATTTCCGGATGAGAACATGGATCTTGCAGGACGAGGGAACCAGAAGTCGTCTACGACACATCCTGATGAATTGTTTTAAGGAACATGCACGTTTTAAAGCGCAGCTCTTAGGCGCCCGTTTCCGGCTTGAGCGGCGTCGCCGTCGCCGTCGGTGTAACCGAGTGGTGCATGATGGGTAAATTTTCCCGCTAAATTTAGCATGAAATGTTTCCGCTAAATTTAGCGGAAACATTTTCCCACTAAATCTAGCGGAAACTTTTCCCGCTAAATCTAGCGGAAAAGTTTTCGCCGCTAAATCTAGCGGAAAACTTTCCCCGCTAAATTTAGCGGGAAATTTTCTCCGCAAAATTTAGTGGCAAATTTCCCCACGAAATCTAGCGGAAAATGTTTCCGGCTAAATCTAGCGGAAAATTTTCCTCACTGAATCTAGCAGAAAATTTTCCCCGCTAAATTTAGCGGAAAATGTTCACCGCAACCCTCGAGGTCACGAGACTCCCCCCCCTCCCCGAGGTCACGTGACCCCCAACGAAGTCACCTGACCCTCCCTAGCTCCCGTGACCTCCTCAGGCCTTCCCCTCATCCTCAAGAGCTCCGCTCCGATTCGGCGTTACAGGGAGTTGTAAACGGCTTTCATTTTTTGCATCTCTTGTCCAAAGCTAAACCGTCCAGACAAGGATAAGTCCTTCATCGTGACATCAAAAAGGGGCATCGAAATATCATTCGTGAAATTTGTTTAAACATTCGCAGAGAGAACGTTCCTCTGACACCAATTATAAAAAGGAAGGTAACGAGGTTGGTACCCCTCATAAGATCACTGGGAAACCGAAAAAAAAAATGACGAGAATATAAAAAGGGTATTGATACAGAAAGAATGCTTCTTACTTTTGATCCTTCCGGCTCTCTTTGGGCTATTATCTACGCTCGGAGGAAGAGCTATCACCAAAGCTATCGGAATGTGAACATAAAAAAAATTGCATCTCGTACATTACAAAATAGGGCATATTTCGATATTTTAAGACTAGACGGGGAAGCGGATAACGTCAAACTGGAAAAAAATCACTCAGACGCTTTATAAAAGTTTACGTCTGTACAGTTCGAATACTAACAACGTCACATATCAAGAACCGATTCCTATACAAGATAACAAAATGTCGCAGACGAAAGATGTTACGTGGAAGGTCGCGACATCGATGCAGTCGTTAAAATTTGAGCAAAACCTTTTGGGAAAAATTTCGATCGCTTCTAAATTTGTTAAAACCGGTGATTGCATAGGATCCACACACGTTAAAGATTATAATTGACGAGAAGCCGCTCCAAGAGTCAAATATCATTGATATGGTTCCTTATCTAATTTCGCGAGAAAAAAGATGCCGATTCCCGTTAATTTCGAACGTGTCGCGACGGTATTGGTCAGACAAACTCTGTCAACGAACATCGTAAACTACGCTCGGTTTAAAGGAAAGGCGGTCAATGCAGGATCGACCAGTCGGACAGGATCATCCTCTGCAGAACACTTTCACCGAAGCGTTCTCAGAGCAGCAAGAATCACAGCCATCACCGCACTCACCGTCGACCTTGCTGTTGCTGCTGAAGGTGCCTGTGCTGATCCTGCTCCACGGACATCTAAACAAGTGGTCGAGAAGACATGGGAGATATTTTATACGAAGATTACTTTAGTGACAAGCTAATTGTTTCTTCTATTTCCTCCGCGTCAAAGAAAATGGGTCCAGGGTTCTTGGATTAGCATTTCGCCGGTAATTGCCTACGCTTCCGATGGATTGTTGGTTGTTAAACGGAAAAGATGATCGAAAAATCCAATATAATCGATCTGCTACGCTACGAGCTCTACAATAGACAACCTTCATGGATGAGAGGTGCAGTTTCCAACGTAATTAGAGAGTTTTAGGTAGATAAATTCTTACTGCGATAACGATACCCGATACTGCACCTGAGCCATCCATATTGGAAAATCTTGATGACGGAAAGACGATGGAAAAAGCCTCGTAGAAGAGTAACCGTGGTATAGGACATCTGTACCAGCAAAAATGCGGCTCCAACAAAGCGAATTGAGGTGGAGACGACATACAAGCGTGTCGAATTATGGGACATCATATTCCAGCTTAGTGGATTACGACGGAACCAAGCAGGCGCACGGAACCATGTAGCCGCACTGGACCATGCAGGCGCAGGAACCGTGAGGTGCACAAAACCATACAAGCATAACGTATTATGGGTCATCCTATACCAGCGAAAGGCGATACCAGCATTGTGGAACCATGTGTGTGAAGGCAGGGGCGGATCCTGAACTGCGCTTCACGGTGGGGGCGGATTTATAAGGGCACTACTTCCTCCCATTCTGCTTGTGCACTGAGGGGGGGGTACAACCGTAGCGTATTGCGCTTCTGTGAAGGTGCGAAGGAGGGAGGTTGACTTTGTTTGGGGGGGGGGGCGAGCGCCCTCGTGCCCCCCCCATGGATCGCCCTGGGTGAAGCCACCTTCCACGTTCCTGCATACACAAGGACCATCAAGTGAATTAGACCATACATTTACATCATAATATGAGACGAAGCACAAGAGGAGTTGAATGAAATGTGCTGGTTTCGCACGTGGAACCAGCACACAACCTCGTTCAAGGTCATCATAACGCTGACAGTGCTAAATGCAATGGTTTGGTACGAAACCTATCTAAAAGCTAGGTTTCCAACTTATCTTTCATTTCTGAACAACCTTTTTACTAAGCATTTTTTTCACAAGGAAAGTTTTAAAACTATTTTATTTTCCAAAATAAAGTACTATACTATATATATACAACGCAGATCATAAACATTTTACTCGCGTCTTGACAACAAAACATTTATGTATATTATAAAAATCTTGCGCAGAACCCAAAATAACAAAAATCAGAAATATATGCGCTAAGCATGCCGATTTTGTGATTCTTGGCATAAAAACCTGAAACTAGAATTACAAATAAACATTATTCACTTCTGCAATTACAGCCTTAAATTACTAGGACTTGCAAATGCCGCAGAATTAGAATGAACCTAACTGCTTTAAATAAATTACAGAACTTTTGCATGGATTACACTGCTGTTTCACACTGAATGCAAAACTATGTGAAACTTCATTTCCATTTAAACGTTCGGAGAAGAACACTACAATTCGGGACGAAAACAGAAGCATACCACAAGAGTGTGTACACGTCTGTTTTCGTCCCGAATTTATGTTTATAATTTCAGATGTTTCAGTATTTCCAACACGCTCGTTTTTAATGTTTTCCATTTCCAATTTGTCGTTGGTCAGCCATTTAAATTCGCGACGAGTCACCGCTGTAGATGAGCAATTTAGCCAGTGCACGGTACAACCGCTAGCCTGGGGTCTTTAACGCACCACGCAGTAGCGATACACGACCGCACGCCGGTACGATGCTCATACAGATCGAAACGGGCAGGGTGGGGATTGGTCCCAGGATCCCTGGGCTTGCAGTACTAAGCTTCGCTCCACGTGTTCTGAGCTGGTGTGCGCTAGCCCACTCGGCCACCGATGCCCCACTGCACGCAGCTAGTGTCAAGGAGTATGAATCTGCTGCTGCTGCTGCTCGGTGGCGCTTTCTGTTTTCGTCTCCGAGCAGCCTCCTGCAAGTGCGTGTTGAGCTGACCAAGCTCAGGGCAGCCGACACAACTGGTGACGGGTTCCTCTCGATGTACGCCGCGAGGGCGCTCTGAATCTAATGTAATATTAAGTAGGTGACTGTACCTTGTGGATGCAAGACCTTACAGTATTTGAAAAAATTAAAAATAGTAAGGAAGAACTAACGCAGGCAAAAGCTGAAACAACTTCTTGAAATGAAGAGCTCATTGCTACATTGATGCTACACTTCTTTCTGGGTGTTGTGGGGACTCAGGGGACATTAGATGGGTGGATATACACACAATATTTTGATTATTAACCTAAATTTGTTCATTACCTTTTTAGTGGTAGTCTTATGGGCTATGTCGTAATTGCAGTTTTGAGGCAGCTAAATTAGAGCTCAACTAACTAAACAACACTTTGCAAAATGGGACGGAACTTTGGGATATTTATTGATTAATTTCATTTTCTATTCACCTGATTCAAAAGCGAGAGGATAGAATATCGGAAGTTGCAAACTGATGAGTGCATAAAAGCAATGCGGCCATTTCACGTAACTGGTCACTATCTCGACAGTGTGTAGTTGGTGGATTGGTTGATTTCAACCTCCAAGACAGTGATGTGACGAGGAGCCCGAAACCGCTATATCCTCTACATTTCCTCCTCCGAGCAATGCGGTTCTTGAATCAGGCTGAAAACGCAAGACTTGATCAGCAAATACCTGGCAGCCGCTTGCTTTTGGCCGCCCTTGAAACAGTGCTTTTCAAGAAGTCAGCTGCAGCAACCAGGAGTGGAAGTGCTGCAAGCGGAAATTGGCCGTCATTTTTAAGGCATCGTGTTTGTTATCGCGTCGATGCTGTCGAGGTGCCAGAAGACCTTCCAGTGCGTGATCTGAGTCAGTGCAGTGCTTTGAAGAGCAGAATGTCCAATGAAAAGCATGCAGATGGTCTGTGGAGATGCCAATACTTCAAAGGGGCTGTGCTTTCAAAATACAGCCAGACGGGCTGGATTAAGAGAGCAGCCACAAGCTGCTCTGCGAATTCAGCTTGATCCACTGTCGCTCCGAATGGCCGCATCATGCGCTTGCTTGCCGCATCGCGCACTTCTCGCCCTGCGAATGCTGCGGAAGGGGACGTGGCAGACATGCAAAGCGTCACGAACGCAGGTCGTCGTTTAGCCTACGAACGATGAGTGCACACACCGCAAAGCTGGTTGCACTGGTAGTCCTTCGAGGTTACCAGCCGAGGTATTGGCTACTCTTCGATTTTAGATAGTTTTCCGTACTGCCTGCTAGCGTGCTGCCTTTCCGGTACACTATGGGCTTGCGTCGCACCGAAATCGCGAAACCAGAGACGTTCCATTCTTAAAGCGATGGTGGCAACTCGTTTGCTCAACTTCCGTGTGAGCTGTCTGAGGATCTAGTCAAACTGAACCAAAGCGTGATGTTTATTGGGTATATCCCTATGTGAAAAGGTGGAATTCAGCACTGTCTTAATTAGGCAAAAAAAAACAAAAAAAACTTTTTGCAAATTTTGATTAGTCATTTCCATCAATTTGCACCTTCCAATGGTGTACAGACTGGCTTCCTTAGCTATGCTCCTGTTGGACACGTACGGAAGAGAGGATCAAACAAAGTCAAAGTTCCGTGTGTCGGGAGCGGCAGATTCCGCCAACGTTTGAAAAGGGTCTACTCAAGGCTCCGGCTCTCAGAGGCTGCCCTTAAAACTGCAATTGCAGCTTTGGCTCGTGAAGACCACTAATTAAAAAGCTACTAAACAGATTTTGGTTAAATATTCAAAATGTTGCCACGGTTCTCCACCAATCTAAGGCTCACCGAGTCGCACAAAGTAAAAATCTGTTTCGATAAAAAAGTACAACTATGTACACAAAAATTCAAAGGCCTGAGGTAGTTTCCTACAAAACAAGAAATAACCGCCCTAAATTGGAGGTGGCCTAGGGTAACGGAACCTAAAGGGCAAGCTGCAAAGAAAAAAATGTGTTTTTAAACAACCTAATTGGGACAATCATGTCACAAAACAAGTGTTCCTCAAACAAAATAATTTTTTTAGCCATATTTACACCATACGACGTAATTCTAGTCCGAGTCAGAACCTCTCCAAATTTGAAACTCCCGCTCTTTTGACCCCCGCGCAGGAGAAGTACGCCCCGCCCTCAGCTTTGGATTCGCTCCTGGGTTGACTTGGCTGCGGAGTTGAACGACGTAGCGTCTCGACTTCCGGTAAGATCTGGCAACAACGCAAGAATCTGCGCGGTTTGCGAGCACATAGCGAAGACGCGACCAGAAAAACGCCCCTGGATGTTCCCGGAAGGCGTGAAAGTATCATTCGTAATCGTCGTGTGTGCTTTGAGAACGAAGAGAGTCACAGGGTCCACGAGTGCGCAACCACAATCCAACGTTCACGACAGCGCTGCGATGACTTCGGCGATCTCTTTCTGTTTGGTGCAATACGGCGATGCGAAAAAAACTGAAACGTTCGTGGTGCGTGTGGTGCGCTGCTTAGAAGTCGACACCCAAACTGACACGGAGCGCAGAATGGTTGTTGTGGGGTTCAGTCCCGTCGTCGTCAGCAGATCCAGTCAAACCGGTCCGGGGGGACGCAGCGAGCGTTTTTAAAAATAAATCTTACTTCGTTACGTTTCAAAATCTGGAAGATTCCAGAAGCATACCGTGAGTAAAAAGCTGCGGGCGTTTTCAACAAAATTGCGTATTTTTAATTGAACAATAGACTCTGAATTGTCCTAAATCTGCCGTTTTTTCACCTCGTGTTGTTGGACTGCGTTTGCACAGCGACATGTCAAGCTGGTCGTACAGTGTAAATAAATTTGGGCAAGATTTCCTAGCTGCCCACAGATGCATGAACTTAGACCATTTTTACGTAGTGAACATACTGCTTTTTTATCTTGGGAAGAGGCGTTGTGCGTTTATTACGGTACAGTCACTGGAGAGTACAGAAATTGGGGAGGGCGAGCAAGCTTTCCGAACTTTGTCTCTTTGTTTTCTGGCACTGCCCCTAGTTTCAAGTTAAAGTTTCGGTAGACACACCTACTAGCAGCCAGCAGGTACAAACTGCTCTAAAGCAGGTAAAAGACTGGGAAGTCGGGACGGTGCGGACTCCGTGTTTTGCGTTTTTTGCAAGGTGACTGGGGGAGTGCTTTTACGAGGTGTGCGGAATGTGCAAACAATTTTGTAATGTCCGTCGTTTGCGTCTCTCCAGCAAAACGAATAAGATGATCTTCAAAGGCGCAATCACAAGGCAAGATATACGATAACAGTACACTTCAATTCAAACAACATTACGTAAAATGGTTCGGAAGACGAGAAATAAAGAATCTCTACTCTAACGCAGAATTTCGACGTCGGAAGGCTTCTGCGGACAGCTATTACGTAATAACCTGCTGTCGCGGAACGCGGAACGCCCGCGGAACGTCCGCGACTGAGACTGCTATTACGTAATAACCTGCCTGTGCCAGGTTTTTACGTAACAGCTGTTTCAGTCGCGGATGTTCTGTGACGAAAAAGCGGCAAACTAAAGTCAGTCTCATGCAAAAAATATTTCTGAAGAATTTTTTCCTCGCGGAAAAATTACTTTTTGACATGCTTCTCTAAATTAGGCTGTTTAAAAAAACTTTTTTTTGTCTTTGCGGTAGCCCCTTAAAGGGTAACTGCAAAGAAAAAAATGTTTTTTCAAACAGCCTAATTGGGACAGACATGTCAGAAACAATTTTTCCGCGAGAAAAAAATTCTTCAGACATATTTATTGAACGACACTGATTTTAATTGGCAGCAATTTCGTCCGCATTAATCGTGCGCCTCAAAGTTGGGGCTCCGTGACGTTTAGCACCGATTGGCTGCTATACTTCTCATTGGCTAAGAGATTGATTGACAGCACAGATCTTGTTTGTTAAACCTTCGTTATATGCTGTAATTTCCTTTTTTGTGGCATATTTTTACGTTTAAAGAATAACTCGTGATGAGAGTTATTATTTTTTTACAAAAGCTTTCCGAGACGGGCACTTCAGTTTGGATTCATGCCATAACAAACAAAAGCTTCGCCATTCTTTCATGGCAGCCGAAGTCTATTCCCTCTTGTCTCACCTAACTCCACTAGTCGTTTCGCCGAAGTGATAAGGTTTTCAAACTGACCCAGGTGTTAAGACGCGAATGAGAGAGCCGAGACCAGGTCGTTCCAGATGAAAGGCTCCATTTTTAATGATCCGTCGAAGCCGATCGCGAGCACTGCGCGAGCTCTGGCAGCATGGTATGCGCCGAGCTCGCGCCATCGCCGCCTACTGGCATACCGTCTTTGCCAGTATACAACATTCTTCACCCCTCAGGAGAAGTTGTCCGAAGTGAACCGGGAAGGGGGCCTCCGGGCTCGAGAACCTCGTCGCAGCGGAACTTCTGGGTTCCCTTGAAGTGGCGATGCTTCCGATGACGAAGCTGAGGGTGTTGAAGCAGGGTCGACTTTAAACTTTGACCTTGAAGCAGGGTCATCGACCATTGAACTAGCCTGGCTTGTCGTGGGACTGTCAGGCATTTCTTGAGATGCCGGCGAATCACCGAATGGACAGTCGCTTTGTGCTTCACACGGCGAATCGCCGAATGGACAGTCGCTTTGTGCTTCGCACGGCGAGGTACTGGTTGGCTCCCGAGGTGTCTGCCGACGTCTCATGTGGTCTGCATGCAACGAAGCGTACCTTTCCTTGTACCTGTACCAGATAGGTCACAGGGCTGACGACCTTTACCACCACCCCTTCCTCCCAGGAACACTGGCCTTGTACCGTCTTGACAAACACGTTGTCGCCCAGTGTGAATGATCGCATTGGAGCACGATCCAAGTCGATTGTTTGTTTCTGTCGCGACTGTTTGTCGCACATGGCACCAGTAAAGTTGGGCCTCAACAACGAGAGTTGAATTCGTGGTTGCCTCTTCAGAAAGAGTTCTGATGGAGATAGTTTTGTCACCGTTGATGGCGTGTTTCTGTAAGCCATAAGGAAGTCGGAGAGCTTCTCTTGTAAGCTTCGCATGGACTTGGTGAACTGATCATGAAGAACTTGCTTCAGCAACGCTTTTTTGTGGTTTGGACTACCCTTTCGGCTGCTCCGTTTGAAGCGGGATGGTAAGGAGGCGTTTTATGTGTTTAATTAGATTTCGTTTCATGAATTCCGCAAATTCATGAGATGAAAATTGTGGCCCATTGTCACTCACAATTTCCTCCGGCAGTCCGAAGTTTGCAAAGACAATGTGGAGTTTTTCCAGTGTCTTGGCGGTGGTCGTGGAACGCATTGGAAAGACTTCCAGCCACTTAGAATAAGCATCCACGATAATCAAGAAGTTGACGTCATTCTTGGTTGCAAAGTCAATGTGGATGCGTTGCCAGATTTGTTGTGGATACGTCCATGGATGTAGAGGTACGACCGGAGCGGCTGCCTGAACAACTTGGCAAACCTTGCAGCCTCGAACACACTCTTCGATGTCTTTGTCGAGATTCGGCCACCAGACGAATCCTCGTGCTAGCATCTTCATGCGGCACATGCCGGAGTGTTCTTCGTGTAGCAAGGAGAGGACTGTACTTTGAAGTTTTGTCGGTATTATGACACGCAGCCCCCATGTCAGGCAACCTTCTTCTACTGAGAGTTCGCTTCTACGAACATAAAATGGCTGCAGCTCTGTCGCATGTTCAGACGTTGGCCACCCTCGCAGCGTGAAGTGTAGTACTCGGCTAAGCAAGTTATCCACCGAGGTTGCTTTGCTTACTTCCATGGCAGTTATGGGTGTGGCATCGAAGAGCGCCAAACACTCTTTCTCTGCGTCTTCCGACAACCTAGGCAAAGGAAGACGTGAGAGCGCGTCTGCTGCTTCGTTGTCCTTGCCACGTCGATAACAGAGTCGGTAGTTGTAGCCTGACAGAAGCAACGCCCATCGTTGCATTCGAGCAGCGGCCAAGGTTGGAGCGGCCTTGTCGTGAGACAGAATCCCCAAGAGAGGCTGGTGGTCTGTGTATATTGTGAAGAATCTTCCATAGAGATAACGGTGAAATCGTTTGAGGCAAAATATGATAGCCAGGGCCTCTCTTTCTCCTTGAGCGTAGTTTTTTTCCGCGGGTGTTAATGTTCGCGACGCAAAGGCAATAGGCACTTCCGCACCCTCTGACGTCTTGTGAAACAGAACAGCTCCAAGACCGTAGGCTGATGCATCGCAAACCACCCCGATCGGTTTGTCTACGTCATAATATGCCAAAGCTGAGCTGTTGACTAGCAGATCTTTTGTTGCTTGGAAGGCTTTCTTGCAGCTGCTGTCCCATTTCCAGTGATGTCCTTTCTTCAGGAGCTCGTACAATGGCGACGCCGTTTCAGCTAGATTGCGCAGAAACTTTCCGTAGAAGGTCAGCATTCCGAGATAAGCCTTAAGTTCCGTCACGTTGGTAGGTTCTGGCGCTTCTGTGATTGCCTTGACCTTGCTTTGTGTTGGCTGGATGCCTTGTGCGGAAATTTGGTGTCCCAAGTACACAACTGAGTCCGCAAAAAACTTGCACTTCTCTTTTCTGAGGGTCAAGTTAGACTCGGACAGTCTTTGTAGAACAGAGTCCAGGATTTTGCTGCACTCTGCCATATCTCTGCCAGCGATGATGATGTCATCGATGTAACAACACGTCTGTGCAATTCCTTGCAGGACACGGTCCATCAACGATTGAAAAATGGCAGGTGCACTTGCTACTCCAAAAGGAAGTCGCTGGTACTCAAACAGTCCCAGGTGTGTATTGATGGTCAGCAGGTGTTTCGACGTGTCGCTGAGCTGGATTTGCTGGTACGCTGACGACAGGTCGAGAACGCAGAACACTCTCCCCCGACCAACGTGCTGAAGATGTCCTCTGGATGTGGCAACGGGTAGTGATCCATCTTAAGAACCGGGTTGATGGTCACCTTATAGTCACCGCACAACCGAAGGCTTTCTCCTCCGTTTTTCGGTACCACAACCAAAGGAGTGGCCCAGTCGCTTTGAGAAACGTGACGCAATATGCCATCTGTTTCAAGCTTTCGCAGTTGTGCTGTCACCGCTTCCTTGAGGGGCAGAGGAACAGGACGTGCCTTGCAAAAGACTGGAGTGCTGTTTTCCTTGATGATGACCTGTGCCTGATAATCGCGTACCATGCCAGGGGAACTGTCGAAGACGTTCGGATACTTCTTTCGAAGCTGTTCCACTTGGTCTTGAACAGTGATGCTGCAGATAGCCGTCCAGTCCAGCTTCAGCTTCCGCAGCCAGTCGCGACCTAGGAGCACTGGTGGACTTCGACCTTCGCTAGCTACTACAAACAAGTCGAGTGTTTCCTCTTGCCCGTTATATTGGACTTTTGCTGAGATCTTTCCTTTTACCGACAGTCGCTCACCGGAGTAAGTGCGAAGGGCTACTTTGGTTTCCAGGAGCTCTTTCTGGGGAAAGTGTTTCATGAAAACTTCTTCTGGTATGATAGAGACCGCCGCTCCTGTGTCGATCAACATGAGTAGAGGAACTCTCTCCACCTCTACGAGAACTTGAAATCCCGGTGAAGATTTCATACAAGTGTACACGGTCAGTAGGTCTTCATCCTCATCATCGGAATCCTCGAGGACTTGAACGTGGCGCTCTGAAGTCTTCCCAGGCGTGTTGCGACACATCTTCCTGAGATGTCCAGTCTTGTAGCAGATCTTGCAGCGATACGTTTTAAAACGACATTCGCGGGGTTCATGCTCATTTCCGCAACGATAGCAACTTGGTTGCGAAGTACTGGACCCATGATCATGAGACGTGCTTCTCCTATGACCTCTGTTCTCAGGAGGTGACACCTTTTTATGAATAGCGTTCACTGCTTTGGATTCTTTGTGCATGTCCGCCGTTTGTTTTGCTGCTGCTTCTTTTTCCCGCGCTATCTTGCAAGCGACTGCGAAACTTAGCTTTTCTTCAGCAAACGCAAACAGTTCCTTCTGAGTTTCTTCGTCCCTCAGGCCAGCTACCAGCCTGTCCCTGAGAGCACTCTCGCAAAAATGTTCCAAAATTGCAAAATCGAGACAAACTCTTGAGGGCCAAAATGAAATCCTCCACGGATTCATGTTCTAGCCGACTCCGTTGGTTGAATTTACAGCGTTCGGCTATTACAGACCGTTGTGGGCCGTAGTGCTCCTCTAATAGAGTCTTGATCTCGCTGTACGTCTTAGAGCCTGGCAAGTCTGGGGCTGCTAGGTTTTTGAGGACTTCGTATGTTCGATCGCCGATGACTGTTAGGAATGTTACTGCCTTTTTCTCTTCTTTGATGCTGTTCGCAGCGACGAAAAGCTCAAAACGCTCAACGTAGGTCTCGAAACTCTGAGAGGCCTCGTCGAATTCTAGCACCTTCCCGAGGTGTGGCATTTTCGTACACTGCGACGTTCACTACGTTGACAAGTAGAGAGAACTGCTGCACATACTATTTCCTTGGGGTCCTTTCAGCAGTGGCTCTTCCCGTTGCTCGCTGCGGGTTCTTGGCTTAGCACCGTGGTAGCCGTGATCCAGGTCCCCGTTCCTTCGTGAGATGCCGATGACCTCCGACGACAGGTAACCAGTATTCTCGTCGCCAATGTTAAGTCGCGAACGAGAGAGCCGAGACCAGGTCGTTCCAGATGAAAGGCTCCATTTTTAATGATCCGTCGAAGCCGATCGCGAGCACTGCGCGAGCTCTGGCAGCATGGTATGCGCCGAGCTCGCGCCATCGCCGCCTACTGGCATACCGTCTTTGCCAGTATACAACACCCGAGTGCTTGAGTGAAACTTCTTGAAGTAAAGTAGTGTGTGTTTAGCGGCTGTCGCAGGTGTTAGTGATAGGAACCGATGCGAGGTTTTGGTTTTCATAGCGCGGTTCTTTCGTTTTCCTCTTTACTTGCTTAGCATGCTTTTTTCTTCTTTTTTTTGCGCTTACGCGTGCAAGTGCTGTTTTTTGGGAGATGTCAGATGAGTGATCCCGACAGCGAGCCTTCCAGCAGCCATGTTGCCCGCGAGTGGATTGCTATTTGGCTGGAGGCATTCGGGCGTTCGCGGAGCGACAAACGTGTCCAGTTACGTTCTCGTCATATCGCTCCGGAGGCCGTCGAGATTCGCACCGGGTGCCCCGAACGTCCGCGACTAGACACAGCTGTTCCGTAAAAACCTGGAACAGCCAGGTTATTATGTAATAGTTGTCCCCGGAAGCGTCCGAAATCTGCGTTAGGAGACAGATGTTTGTTTCTCGGCTTCCGAACCATCTTGCGTAAAGTTGTTTGAATAAATGTGTACTGTTATCGTAAATCTTGGCTTGTGATCGCGGCTTTGTAGATTATCTTATTCGTTTTGCTGGAGAGACGCAAATGACGGGCAGAAAAAAATCGGTTGCATATTCCGCATACCTTGCAAAAGCACTTCCCAGTTACCTTGCGAAAAGACATGAAACACAGAGTCCGCACCGACCCAACTTCCCAGTTTTTACCTGCTTTAGAGCACTTTGTTTCTGCCATCAGGTATGTCTGCTGAAACTTTAAACTAGGGGACAGTGCCAGAGAGCAAAGAGACAAAGTTCGAAAGCTTGTTCGCCTCCCAATTTCTGGACGTTCAAGTGATCACCATAATAAACGGCACAACGCCTCTTCAAGATAAAAAAGCAGTATGTTCACTACGTAAAAATGGTCTAAGTTCATGCATCTGTGGGCAGCTAGGAAATCTTGCCCAAATTTATTTACACCGCACAATGAGTGTAACACGTCGCTCTGCAAACGCAGTCCAACGTGAAAGCCTAAAAACGGCAGAGTTAAGACAACAATTTGGAGTTCATTGTTCATTAAAGTGACTTAATTTTATTGAAAACGTCCGCAGCTTTTTACTCATGGTATGCGTCGGAAATCTTACACATTTTAAAAAACAGAACGAAGGAAGATTTACTTTTAAAAACGCTCGCTCCGTCCTCCCGGACCAGTTTGACTGGATCAGCGACGACGACGGGACTGAACACCAACAACCAATCTGCGCTTCGTGTTAGTGGTGACTACTCTAACCACCGCACTAAACACCACGAACATTTCAGTTTCTGTCGCATGCATTGCACCAAACAGAACGAGATCGATGAAGTCAATGCAGCGTTGTCGTGAAAGTTGGCTGTGGTTGCGGCACTCGTGGACTCTGTGAGACTCCCTTCGCTCTCAAAGCACACACAACGATTACGAATGATACTTTCAGCCTCCGGGAACATCAGAGGGGCACTTCTCCGGTCGTGTCCGCTATGTGCTCGCAAACCGCGCAGCTTCACGTTACAGCTCTATTATCGTGTACTATCAAACCAAAACAATACCGGCACTATGTTTATAGTGCGGTGTTGCCAGACCAATACCGGAAGTCGAGACGCTGCGTCGTTCAACTCAGCAGCCAAGTCAACAAAAAAGAGCAAAATCCAAGAGTGAGGGGCGGGTGCGGTTTTCCTCCGCGGGGGTCGAAAGAGCGAGAGTTTCAAATGTGGAGAGGTTCTTACTTTCGACTCAAATTACGAGTACGGCTGCACCGAACGAAGAAGTGCTG
>JAZHYW010015088.1:0-14671 GCA_037355805.1 Ixodes ricinus
GAGACCTACGAGGACGTGAAGACTGGATCAACCAGTGTGCGTGGCCTCGGCCACAGGTGGAGTGGCGAACAGCGCCTGCAGAACCTCTATTTCTCACTTGAGGGAACTGCAAGGAGCACAGTTCCAGCCACAAGCCTAACACGGAAAGCTTCATGGGAGCTTGCAAAGAGCGAACTGTATGACGTTTAAGCCAATCAACATCGAAGAAGGCGGCGTTGCTGCGATCCGGACGGCCCCAATGAGCGTCTGGTTTACGTAGAACGTCTGCCTAAGCTCGCACCGACCTCAGGCCACCGAGAAAAAGCTGCGCATTGTCGCGGCATGAAGAACGACATCTTGATGGACTGCGTACGCCTATGACCGTTGGGTAAATGCCGGCGACGAACATGGAAGCGTCACGTACTGCAAGGTCAACCACTACCAGCGGCATCGGCGTAGCTGCCCCTTGCCGCCGAGGATTAACCGGCTCAACTGGCAAATTCGCGAAATATTCGCGGCGATGCGTCGAAGAGCTTCAGGAAGCCTGCCTGCTGCCAACCAACCTCGCCCGCGATCAGCAGCGAAAACTGTCCGCGAAGAAGTTCAGCGGGCAATCCAACCAGAGAAGCTCCTGCCTGTGGCAACACCGGAAGAGCCGCTGTAAGCTACGCGCAGTAGTCCGGCGAGCACCACCAACCCGTGTCAGCGTGCCCTGACTCCCAGCGTGAACCTCCAGCGCGCGGTATTCCCGGCAGCCACGAAGATGGAAACGTCCGCCAGAACAAGCTGCACCAGAAAGACAAGCGTATGGCGAACGCCCGACGGCGCCCTCTGTGCTTCCACCGGGGAGAGCAGACCACACCCTGCCGATGCCCTACCGGCGGCTTCGAGCTGCGCTGAGTTCCACCCGAGCAAATCCGGCGCCCCGTTATGGTGAACGCCCTCGGGGAGATCGCGATACCTCTACGGCGACCTCAATCCCGAACCTCGTATACCGGAATGTCGATGCATGTCGCCCACAAGCGTCTAACCTACCCGATGCACCGACCTTCCAGCGTGAAAGCCTGTCACCTCACTCCCTGGCAGGAAATAGACGCGGCAACCCCTGGAAGTGGGTGCCGAAGACGACGAAGCGACAAAGATCCTCTCCCGCGATGGGCTATCAACGCCACCAGTAGGCAACGCCCTGCGGCGGTAGAAGATAACCTAAACGCCGTTATACGGCAAGTCGCGGCAATGGCTCATCGACACGGGCGAACTACTCCGTCTGGTGAGCTCTCAACGCCCAACCGGAAAGTAACGGCGGCATTAGGATAGCCTGAATACGGACGCGAAGGGAACATCATCGCGCCAATTCCGGAAGATGCGCTGCACTGTGGGTCGGCGAAACGTGTCGGTAAAGTGCGTCGTTCTACCGGACTGTCACGGGCGTATACCGGAGCTGGGCTTCTTGTCGTGGCCGTAGATGTCTGTTGCCAAACCAACGTTGTCTGGAAACCTGTTGCAATGCCGGGGATCACTGGCACAGCCACGTCAGCTGATGCGTGTACTCTCGACCCGCGTGAACTTGCCTACGCTCAGTGTACTTGTGCCTGTCGCGCTGGGCGAAGAAACGTCTGGAGAAGCTTTGCTGGAGGTAGCGTCAACTGCTCCTGGGAAGAGGGATGCGGCGCGATACGCCGAAACGTCCGGAGCTCAAGACGGGCCGCGCATTGCGCCGTAGCGAACTTCGACAGGAGCTCAGCACCTACGAAGAGCACGCCGTGGGTCACGCCGAAGACTCCCCGACTCAGCGCCGCCGGCAGATTATCGAAGACCTCTCTTGAGAACTACGAAGGTTTCGCCGCCGTCGCCATGATTGAGCATCGATCCAACCACACACAACGGCGAGCAACTCAGTGACGCTGGCGAGTTCCGGTGAAGTGCTTCTCCACGTGTCGTCAGGTATTAGCAGCGGTACATGGCTGCTCA
This sequence comes from Ixodes ricinus, assembly GCA_037355805.1. Classification (NCBI taxonomy): domain Eukaryota; kingdom Metazoa; phylum Arthropoda; class Arachnida; order Ixodida; family Ixodidae; genus Ixodes; species Ixodes ricinus. Next base: position 1,951 of record JAZHYW010015088.1, read on the forward strand.
ATTGTTACTGCAGTGGTGACGCACTTCCGATTTCATGATGGCATACGTGTTTGATGCCGAAAAGAAGTCATCGAAGCAAGTTGAAGAAATGCTCGGCGACGACATCATCAGCCTCCAAACAGTCCGTGGAAGCACGGTAGTCTGGTGAAGAAGAAGGGCCGGGACTCTTCCGGTTCTCGTGGACTATGATGAGCTGAGCGTAACAAAAGAACATCTACCCGTTGCCTCCCGTGACTCCCTGAATGCGGCTGCGCCCACGCCCGATACTGCCGTCAGTGGACCTGAAGAAAGTGGGGTACTGGCAGATAAAGGAGTCGTGAGCGGTCGTGAAAGAACTGCCTTAATCCGCGGACGGACTGTCACAATTTAAAGTGATACCGTTGAACATGCACAGCGCGAAAACCTTCAATGGCGTAATGAATACCGTCCTCTCAGGCTTGACCGCAGCAGCTGCCCTGGAAGTCTACCTGATGACGTCATTAATGACCGCAGAAACGACGACGGCGCCTAGGACGTCTCGCGAGCCGTACTGAAGCTATCGAAGCTGGTGCAGCGCCGACGTCAAAATGTCAGTTCGCTACGGTGAAGCAAATTCTTGAGCCATGCTCGTGAGTGCTGGTGCAAGCTGACCCGTCTGAAGACATCCGTGCCGCATTTCGAAGCCATCAGACAAAAGAGAAAGCCATTAAGAAGATTTCTGGGACTGTCTGCGCGCCTACAAGCATTTGTTGACGATTCGCCAAGATTTCTGCACCACTCACGCATCTGACCAAGAGCCCAGCGTGAACTTCCAGTGGGAAGGCAAGAACAAGCGTTCAACGAACTGAAGGCGACTCCGTCGCCCCTATCCTCGGACACTTCGATCCAGCAGCCAGAAGCGGAAGTTCACCTGGACGCCAGCAGCGCCGGACCGGCGCAGTACTGGAATCAAAGACAAAGCGAACAGAAAGTGATTGCTACGCAAGCAGACGCGTGAGCAGCAAAAATTGCTCAGCGACGACAAAGAATACCGCTGTCATCCTGACCGCGCAAGTTCGACGGTATATGCAGGATCCCGTTCACAGCGTTGTCACGGTTACCACCGCGCTCTCTGTTGGCTGCGCCAACCTGAAAGGATCCCGTCAGGGCATACAAGCTGGCTGGGTCGACTTAAAAAATTCCCGATGTAACCGACATTTCGCCAAGTCTGGCCGCTTAAGCATAACGGCGCTGACTGTTGTCTAGGGCTGGCGTGAGTCTGCTTCGACAGCACGGCGAGCGGCAACCGATAGCGGCCATTTTCACCGGTAGCAGTTACAGATGCGACATGGGAGCACTTCTGGCAAGCTTGACCGGGAACTGCCGTGATGAGCCACCCTCGCGAAGGTCAAGGAGACAGTTCAGTCTTGGCGGAACTTACCAAGCTACGTTCTGTGGCCGTGCTCTTCAAGAAGAACCGGAGCAAGTAACCCTGCCTGAGCGCTGGATTCTGTTCCGGCAAAGCGGAAGAAATCTTTCAGCCTGCCCACGGCGACAGCGGCTGGACGCCGACACAGCAGGACATTCGCCCCAGTTGACAAGTACTACGGCCGCTCGAAGACTGTTCATCTGTACACTACGGTCATATCCTGGTACCAGCGGCGTAAGAAACCTCCAGCGAAACCAGCGGGATTCCTGCAACCGTGCTCACGACCCCTACTACGCCTTTCAACAAATGAATGGATTTGCTTGGGCCCGCTTCCACGCCATCGGCGTGGGGAACGCTGGATAGTCGGTACACGGATTACCTGCAGTACGCGGAGACGAAAGCCACTTCGTCAGGGAACGCGGTGGAAATTAAGCCAAATTTTTGTCGTCTATTCTCCTTAAACATGGCACCCAGTACGATAGCGACCAGGAGTCATCGTTCTTAGCCCAGCTCGCATGCCAAAGTCGCCAGCTCAGCCACACCAGCCTTCGTCCGGACCACATTACATCCGCGGGCCAACGGGCTAACGGAGAAGCGTGACTCAACAAGGCGATCGCAGGCATGATGCCCTCTATATGCGTCGACGTAGAGCACAAGGCGTGGGTAGAGATGCGTTACCTTACATCATGTTAAACACCTACAACACTGCAGCTCAAGAAACCACCGGGTTCGCCATTAGAGCTGGTGCATGGTAGAAAAAGTGACGACCATGCTGGAGCGCGATGCTGCCCCAGGCCTGTATGGATGGCGGATGCGGCGAGTACTTATGCGTTAGTCAGAGAGCAGAAGAAACCGCAGCAACTAGCCGCGCCGAATCCGATCAACAGGCGGCGTGTCGACGCTTCGTCGGTACAATCTTACGTCGCCCAGCATACGTCCACTTCAACCGGGCGGTAGGTGTGGACGCCGATTCGTCGTCAGCAGTCTCAGCGAGAAACTGCTGTGCATTGCTGGGGCGCAGGTCGTCGACGCCTCGGAGATCCTGAACTACGAAGTTCTTCCCGGCCAGACACGACCATCAACCAGGCGTCAGCGACCCGAGGTGGTGCATGTCGTCATTGAAACAAAGCAGTATTACGACGATAGCACTGCCAGCGTCATCGGCGGTGAACTGTAGACGAGCGGTGAATTGGCAATTTCAGCAATGCTTGTCCTTTAGTTGTAGATTTGTTTGTTTTTCTTTTGCATTGTGCTACGCCGGGGCGATGCTGCACTAAAGGGGAATAATACGCGGGCGCAGCGATAAGCGAGCAGCGTGCCCGTGGCATAACGGTTAGCGCTTGTCTTCCACGCGGGGTCAGGGTTAGATTCAGCACGCCTACACATTTTTATTGGCAACTGTGATATGATATTCTAGTGAATTCGAGAACACCTGCAACGATTGATGCTGTGAATGTTCTCTGGCGATAAGACTTTCTCGCCGATTATTCCAGAAGCCGCAGCATTATTACGCAAGGGTTTCGCGTGGGGAACTGCGAATAGCATTCTTTGGATACTTCACGCACTTTTCGTCTATGTATCTATCTATCTATCTATCTCTATCTGGCTATCTAACCTCTTACGCCGCGGGTCGATAAATAAATAAAAAAGACCGGCGCCGGCTGGGATTCGAACCGTTGACCCTTTGATCAGCAGGCAGACGCGCTAACCACAGAGCTATGAAGGCAGTCATTCAACGCACTCTAAACGGTTGTTTATATCTTTACCATAGGACGCGCTTTACAGCGCTGTCACAGCTACCGGTGCGCGCGCGTTCCATGCACGAGGGCTCATTCCGCTCTCGTGAGGCTGAGCACGGCCGCTAGCTCACCCTCTCCCGCGCTCGGGAGAGGGTGATGCTAGCAGCCGTGCTCAGCCTCACGAGAGCGGAATGAGCCCTCGTGCATGGAACGCGCGCGCACCGGCTGTGACAGCGCTGTAAAGCGCGTCCTATGGTAAAGATATAAACAACCGTTTAAAGTACCGTTGGTTGAGACTAGCTGAGACGCCAGAAAGTCTGGTCGGTACCATTTTGAGTGTTTGTGCGTATGGCGCGTGCTTTGCTCGCCTTCCTAAGTGACACAAACGCACGTGCTGGGCTGCGGAGATCGTGCGCAGGGCTGTGAAAGTGTCAACAAATTTAGAATCGCCTCAAGAGTGGGCTGGCGTATCTAGAGTGTGCCGGCCACCTGACGAACGCGCATAACTCCGCACCGTTTGATGCTATTCGCATTAACGTAGATAATCATTCCCAAAGAATGGGTTCTGCTGATTTTTTCTTTAAAAAAAAATGGTTCTAGTCAGAGTAGGTTCCATTTACAATGGGTATCAAGAAAAATGAAAAATTAATTGTAATGCAACACTTTAGTTGGGATAAAGCCTCTCTCCTCTCCCCCTTTTTACACTCGGTAGCTGATTTATCATGTAAATATGATCCCTGTAAAATGTCAGCAAAAAGCAGCATATCCGCTATACATCAATAAAAAATGCGTCCCCAAATTTTAGAGCGCAGATCTTAGGCGCCCGTTTTCGGCTTGAGCGGCATCGCCGTCGGCGTCGGCGTAACCGCGCGTTGCATTATAGGACGTTTCCCATATTGACATCACGAGGGTAACGAGTGACGTCACGAGGCCTTCACGAGTGGCGTCATGAGGGAGGAGGGAGGGAGGGGAGGATAATGGAGGAGGAGGAGGGGCATACCCACCTCTCCGTATCCTCCCCTCCTACTCCTCGAGAGCTGCGCTCTAACTCGGCATTACAGGGAATTGCAGACGTCTTTCATTTTTAAGATCATAAACTGCAAAAATAACCACCCACTAATATTATAAAAGCTCACAAGGTGACGTTGCTCTTTAGCGGCGTTGCAACCAGGAGTCAGTGATTACAGCAAATGAAACGGAGCGTTGCATGTCAAGTACGAACTGAAATGCCCTACGTAAAGCGGCCGGAAGATATGCGCACGTGACGGTAGCCCTTCTCTGGAAGTCGGAAAGCTAACGTGCTGTGGACTGTGGCTGTGCAAATCAAGGTTAAAAATACAAACTAGGACAGAGATCAATGTTTTTGCAGCCTATATTCCTAAAAATTTAAACGAGCATAAGGACCATGTGCTCTTGCCAAACGGGGGTTGGGTGGTCGGTTCTAGGATTCGCGTGCAACTTTTCTGCTTATATCTGCATCCGGTAGGTTTTTATGAGAATGAAAGCAAGATCCCAAGAGGAACCGACATGGCTAACATGGCCAAATAAAACCGCCAAGTGGGTAAAGAACCAAGAGTGTGCGGCGTCACTGCTGGGACCGGGATGGCGCTTTCTGGTCAATGTTAATCAAAATCAGTTGACAGGCCTCCCTAGAATGATTGGTGCATTTTCGGGGCGTTTCTGCTCGATGGAGCTCGCTACATTGAAGCAATGAAACCGGTGGATCAATGGATGCACAACGCTTACGGTGGAAAGTGATGCGATTGTGATTTTTATCGTGAACATAAAACTTGCGCAAAAAGAGCGTCATCCGTAAACGGTCCTTCTTCACTGCCCCTGGGAGCAGTGCCGCTGGTGGCGCTAGGATAGCTATCCGCTCGTACCTTCTCGCATGTAGGCAACACGGAAGAAGTGTTTTTTAACGATTTTCTTCCATGAAACTTGTCAACGGATAGATCTAAAAATGTTTCTCCGTGATGTAAGCTACAAATATTCTTTCCACAAAGGTTTCTTATCAACGGTAAGCCAGACATAAATTACGTCAGTGGAACGCTTAGATGGTGGATGCAATAAAGAGGAAAAGTGTGTTGCGCTGCAACACGATTTATAAGATGAGTTAATAGACTTTCTGCAAAATATATATATATATACTTTCAGAAACCAGTTTCGTGCAGACTTGCGCAAGAATAATTGCCATCAAAACTTTTAAGTAATTACACTCTCAGAAAAAAGGGTGTATTATTACACCCTTTGTCCCATATAATACACCCCAAACTTCAATTTGACGTACAGCGCCCTATAGTCGAACAGACGGCCCCACATTTTACGAGGGACTTGATAGCCGTGTGGTACAACTTAATAAAATAGCTAATGTACGTGTTACTGATTACAAAAAAAAAGTAATCGGGTTTTCTTGGTCCGACTGCAAAACCTCAGTGTTTTCTTTCTGTGGTCTTTGATGCGTACTTTAGCTATTTAATAAGTTATATCGCACCGTTATCAAGCCCTCGTAAAATTTGGGGCCGTCTGTTCGACTATAGGGCGCTGTACGTCGAACTGAAGTTTTAGGGTGTATTATATGGGACAAAATGGTGTAACGTGATACCCTTTTTTTTTTAGAGTGTAGTCTAACAGGGCGGACCGACACATACAGTCGAACCCGGATAAGACACACACAGTCGAACCCGGATATATCGAATTCAAAGGGGATTGTAAAATAGTTCAATATATTGATAATTTGATATACAAAAATATGTTCACTTAAGCTCCAGTTGAAGTTTCCGCGCGTCTCTGCTAATACCGAAGGCCGCGACAGACGGGACCTTACCAAATAGAGCCTTTAAGAGCCGCTAAATACAGTAGAGCTTAGTTGGTGAAGATCACAAACACCGCCGCGTTTACGCGACGGTGTTTGCGATCGTTACACAGCACCGGCAACAAAACACGAAAATAATTTAAAAAATAAAAAACGGAAAAAGCAAGTTACTTAAAAAAAAACTCTCGATCCATAGACTAAAGTTAAGCAAGCAACAAAAAAAAACTCACTAAATTCAGGCAGCAAAAAAAAAAAGAGAGAAACAAACGCGCAAAGCAAAAACAGCGCAAGAGGTAAACAAGATAAGGCGTCAAAGTGCGCTTGCTCAACCGTTGTTGTTAGCACACTCGACTTAACAGAGACTTCTTTGTCTTTTTTTGCTTATTTTATTTTTTGGCTAAGGCGTGCGCAGCGACAGCGGACAGCGGAAAGAGCGCACGCTACCGTTCCAACAGCAAACACTCCCTGCCCTCCCTACGCGCACGCGTGCCCATCCCCTTGCCTTTGCCATCCTCCACTTTTTTTTTCTTTTTTTTACAACTGCGCTTTCTTTTTTTAGATGCGGAGCATCTCTTGCTCGGGTCTATGTTCCGCGGCCTTGTAGTCCGCACTCACACTACGCACGCGCAACTCTCCTCCTTCCCTCTCTCCAGACAGCTGCGCGTTACTCTCTCCGCTCTCTCTCTCTACCAGCTGCGTGCACTGCGCGTGGCGTTCGCTTCTACTCACACCGCGCGCGCACGCGCAACTCTCTACTCTAGTCTCCTCTCCTTCAGGTGGTGAAAATAAACGGCGAGCGGCGAGCGTTCCAGTATGCTCTGCCGCGAGCCGCGACGAGTGCTCGCGTAGGGTGTTCGAGCCCCACTCCTGCCCTTTCGGTCCGGATGAGCATCCGTACCGGCGTGCGGTCGTCGTATCACTACTGCGTGGGCACGTAAAGACCCAGGGTAGCGGACTGTACCGCACTGGCTAACGTGCTCATCTACAGCGGATGACTGGTCACAACTTCACATGGCGACGCAACTACGCGCTGTATAAGTATCCCCACAACTCCATGCGTACGGTTAACGCTAGGGCAGTCAGTGGCGTCATCTCTCGACGTCAGCACGCGACCGACTCTTTCCTCGGAACCAACACGATGCTCCGCATCACCCCTATAGTTCCCCTCAAAAAGATGGTGTAATTTGGTTTTTTTTTTTTTGCTGTGTATTTTTGTGCGCATGCTGGCTTGGTGGCGGTCTGCCAGCCCCGCAACGCGAGCTATGTGCTCGCCGCGGTCGCAATCCGACCGTGAGAAGCGGTTGGGCCCTCGTGCTTTGTTCGCTATTTCGAGTGTCCCCGCCATGTGAGTTCGATACAGAAAAAAAAAAGATCGAGGTACACCTAAGCATTCCTTATGAGTCGTGAATGCGAAAGCATGCAAGCCGCTCGTCCGCCCCTTTTTCGTTTGCTGCGTACTTTTCGTCTTTGCCAACAGGATAACTGGGCGAGTTGGTATGGATTCATAATGGAACAGCGCGAATTTTTTTGCAAGGGCAGAGGAAGGAACTGGACATGACCAGCGCTGCCACGCGCCGACCTCGGCGCGTGCGCTCCCCTGGTGATCTTGGACGCTCCGCGCTGATGGACAAGCAGCGCCATGGGGTGAGCGGTCGTGGAAACTGACGAGCGCAGCGGGCCAATGGGAGCCCCGTCGACGCGTGTCAGCCAATGGAACCGAAGGAAACTATCTGCCGTTTTCGCGCTTCAGACTGACGACGTCAGCTCGCTCCATGAGACAGTTAAAATGCTTTTGTACCGTTCCTAACTGTTCTCACCGCGTACGGGTCAAGTAACGGGTCAAAACAGTTGTGAAACGTAACTAAACATTTTTACTTAACCGCAAGAGTCTAAATCCGGGACCGGCGCGGGTCAGCTCCCTGGCTCGTGGATCCCGTCGTTCCTTCTGTGCTCAGGCCCCTCGTTTCTCTCGTGCCCAAACGGGTCCTTCTTCTTCTTTTTCCAAACTGATAGCCTCTCGGTTTTCCCGGTGTTCGTAAACTTCCAGATGAACACGCCTAGTGAAAAAACCTCTGGCGGTCCCAGCGGGAGCGCATCGCTACACTTTCGCATTACAAACAACACTCCTATACAATTCCATGTGATTTTCAAGGGGATGTTTGAACTGTCTCGATATAAACAATAATTCGAAATACCTGGATGTGATGTAACCGGGGCTCGACCGTATTTCTGTCTGCATAAAAGATAACTAGGTCAAACTTCTTTAATATGTACTTAAAGGGGAACTCCGCCGATTTTTCGAGCTACCTTAATCCAAAGGCATAATCCGAATGCGGATGGTTCCCTGATTCCGAAATGCAAACTCGTTCTCCCAGATTCACTCTAGATAATTAAAAAAAGTGATATTTTGTTTGCTGCCGAAACCGAAACATCGTTCTCCATGGTTTTTCCCCAGTTTTCCCCGCCACCCAAGCGTGACGTCACGGGTTTTGCAGCGAGGCGCGCGGCCAGCAATCCGGTACGCTCGCGCCCGCCTTTCTCGCGTCTAACAGCAAGAAAACCTGGGCGTCCGTGCTATTTGAAGTTGATAATTATCTATATTTGCACAAAGCATAACATTGGCCTACGTGCAAGAATATAAGAAAGTTAAAAAAAAAAAACGGGAGCAATTGGAATTTTGATAAAACCGTTTTTGCAACTCCGTACGCTGAAGCCGCGGCTCGCTAGTCTCGTGATATCGCTAGTAAATCCGTTCTCTTTTTATGAGAAGATGGCTGGCGAAGAAAGGTCGAAGAGTCACGCAATACATTTTGACAAATTGCCAAAGCACCACGGAAAATGCTCGGAATGCGTGTACAGATGCCCCACACACTCGTATAACCTGAAGGAACGTGCCATTTGTTTTAGATTTTCTTTAGTAAAGTAACTGTCGCAGGCGCCAGCACGTGTAACTACTCTTGTGGCATGAATATGCTCCTTGGTGCTTAAGTAATTTAGCAAAAGATCTATAGACCATTCTGAAAAGCGCTTCTGGTTGATGCCATTTTCAGCGTTCGTGCGATGGTGGCCATTGAACTAAATGAATGGCCATCAAATAAAGAATATTTGCTTGAAGATACAATAATCAACGTAAGGTACAGAAAGACATCAAAAACTTTTGTAACTCAAAAATAAGTTAACAAAACATTACTAAAAAAAATGTGCGCCCGTAATTATTTCTTTTTTTTTCTACTTTTGGAGTAGGATGTGAAGCGTTCAAACACCCATCCACGAGAGCACATGGGAAGGGGGTAATTCTATATATTTTTAATTAAGTTTGGTTTAGCACAGTTTCCATCAGCTGCAAATCGGCATGCACTCCCCTCAACGACATTAATATTTTTATGGTTTAAAAAAACTTTTCAGCCGCGTATACAATTTTACCGCAATAGAATACATTAGACGTGTTCATCACCACTTCTGCAGAGGAATATTGCAGGCCAACCATTTTGACAAACCAGTGCGCAAGGGCTCTATCATATATTATTGGAGCTCAACACCTGCTCCATAAACCTCGGTAATAGCAGACAGGAATAGCAACGTGTCGAAAGTCATGTCTAAATTCAGACTTGAACAGCGCTTAGATCGTTTCACTTCTCGTCTTCAACATATCTGCCGAGTGAGTGGAACTCCAAGAGTAGCCCAAGCTAGATCTTCGACATCCGAAACAGGAATAGTGTTTATAAAAAATAAAAACAAATCACTGAACCAATTTTTTGAATAACCAACGTGACTGCAAAATGTCGACTATGTGCTAGATTGTGTACTTCATTTTCTTGATATACAGCGGAACCCGCGTAGAACGAACCCACGTACAGCGAATTACTGTCGATATCAAATTCACAAAAAATTTAAACAAAAATGCATGTAAAAAGTACTTTTTATAACGAACAACATATTGGCTATATAAAACTTTTTCCGCTGGGAAGGCTTCCAAAAACGCGCGAACAATCGTCTTCTAGCCTGTCCCTTCTCCCCAAAAAGAAGTAGGAAGAAAGAAAATTCTAAAAGCTTAAGGTGCGAACAAAGGGGCGAACAAAGGTTTTGATGTGCCACCACATGAAAACCTCACGGTTGATTGGGGCACTGAAGAAATAAAGGATTATTATTATTACTATTATTATTATTATTATTATTATTATTTATTATTCTATAGCTAGACGTGTGTATGTCAATCTGTCTTATTTCCTTTTTGTATACCGGGTAGCAAAGTTCAAAGTGCTAATTTTAGGGCAGCATCCCACAAGCCTTGTTTTGGCTTTGATGCGCCCGTCACGCAAACATTGCTGTGCTCCATACAATAAATTTATTATTAATATTATTATTATTATTATTATTACTACTATTATTATTATTATTATTATTATTATTATTATTATTATTATCATTATTATTATTTTTATAATTGAGCGAAGATAAGTGATTCAGAAGGGGGAAGCTAAAATATACACTCTGCACGCACGCACAGAAAAAAATATTTTCATCCCAAAAGCGTTTGCCCAGCAAGAGAAGCGATTCAAAAGAAGATATAAGCTAAAAAAAAACTCTGCACGCATGGAAAAAAAAGAAAAACGTTTTAGCGCGTTGTTACAAGGCGGAACTGAAAAGATAGAGAAAGAAAGTGAACGAACGCATCATGGAAGTTCGTTGTAAATGTTTTTTGCTATATCGAACTACTTGGTATGTCGAACTGATCGTAGCGCTTCCTGCTGTTCGTTATAAAGGGGTTTGACTGTAATTACGCTCTGCTTAGGACGGATGTCATAGCGATCAAAGCCGGCTTAAATTTGCGCTTGCCGCTCTTGAGGCTGTTCCAGCCGCTGAAGGATACTAGTTCTCTCGGCACACAGCTCGTGCCAAAGCACCTTGACATAGTTGGCCTCCACCTGCCGGGGAACGCTTTTGGTTCTCTCACGTCTACAGATGCGCAGCTTTTCCCGGCACTGTTTCTGCAAACTGTTGCAAGGAGCAGAGTGCTACCCATTGCAAAGTAACTTTTAACCTTGAAGCTGCGAAAAAATAATCTCAATCGCTGGCGCCCGGAAAGCCACATTTCGCCGCAGGAGCACGAGTCGTCTCGTCCGCCTGCACACCCGTGATGTACGTGGGTAGGAAAGTAGGTATCTTAGAGCGCAGCTCTTAGCGCCCGTTTCCGGCTTGAGCGGCGTCGCCGCCGGCGTCGGCGTAACCACGCGGTGCATGATGAGGTAAATTTCCGCTAAAGTAGCGGAAAATTTTCCCCGCTAAATCTAGCGGAAAATTTTCTCCTGCTAAATTTAGCGGGAAATTTTCCTCCGCTAGTCGCGAAAACTTTTCCGCCAGATTTAGCGGGGAAAATTTCCGCTATTTAGCGGAGATTATCCATCGGCACCGCGCGGCCTGCGCCGTCGCCGTCGACGTACGCGCGGTGCATGATGGGTAAATTTCCCCGCTAAATTTAGCGGAAAATTTTCCCCGCTAAATCTAGCGGAAAATTTCGCTGCATAAATCGTAGCGGGAAATTTTCGCTAAATCTAGCGGAAACTTTTCCCCGTAAATCTAGCGGAAAACTTTTCCCGCTAGTCTGAAAGCCGGAAATTTTCCCCTTGCTAAATCTAGCGGGAAATTTTCCCCGCCAAATCAGCGGAAATTTTCCCGCTAAATTTAGCAAGAATTTTCCCGTAAATCTAGCGGAAAATTTTCCCTACAAATCTAGCGAAAATTTTTCCCGCTAAATCTAGCTGAAAATTCTTCCCACCGCTGAAATTAAGCGGGAAAATCCCCCTCCTCGAGGTCACGTGACGCCCAGGCCATGACCCCCCCTGTGCCTTCCCCGTCCTCCTCAGGAGCTGCATCTACACTCGAGCGTCACGGGGAGTTGTAAACGGCTACGTATTTTTTCATTGCTGCTCCTGGAACCCTCCTGGAACCTTCCCGGCTGGCGTTACTGGAAAATTCAATAACTTCGCGGAAAATTTTTTTTTATGAAATGTTTTGGTTATCAGTTGGGAAGGGTTATTGATGCAGTCTACGAATTTCCAGCCAAATCGAAGTTGACCAAAAATCGGCGGAGTTCCCCCTTTAACGTATGAATCGAACAAAGTTATACACAGACTATTACAATGCTGATATCCCTTGGTTAAACGCCATCCTTTCCACAATGGTAACGGTTTTAAAAAATGAGACGTTTACAACTCCCTGTAATGCCGAATTAGAGCATAGTTCTTGAGGAGGAGGAGGGAGGCAACGGAGGGGACGGTATGCCTCTCCTTGTCCCTTCTCAGCTACTCCTCCCCTGCTCCTTGACTCCTCCCCTCTTCTCCTCCTCCACCTCCTCCTCGTAAAATTTCTAACTCTTCGATGCAAATGATACCAGAGTTCATCTCAACAGGTATACTTTCTGCATCATTTTAAGAACGAAAGCTGGCATTTTCTAGAATAGCTCAACCAAATATATTAGCCAACAATGAAACATACTCAAGCAAGATCACTTCGGCCCCTTTTATGCGTCACCTTTGTGCACCGTTCCGATTTCTGACGATAGCTCTTTTCAATCACAAATAAAGTTCAATGTTGTTCTTTTTTTTTTTACATTTGGGTTGTTTTTTGTTACGTTTATCCGGGGTAGAAAGCCCTCGTTTTTGTTTCTGCCTTGCCAGAAAGAAGGACATGCCCCTCTTCAAACATAACCTAATCATAGTGAAGTCATTTAGATACAGATGTCATACCCTGCACTTTTGTTGAGGACGACCCGACCCAACG